>JAKUCV010002099.1:0-24797 GCA_028386065.3 Turnera subulata | reverse complement strand
ACCCTCACGTTCACTCTTTGATCCGTTTACGCCACAAGGGCATTTTCGTCTTTCCGAAATTCGTCCCGGCCCCGAAAATACAACTTAGGCTCGGAAAATCTGATTAATTCTTCTGAGCGTCGTGGAAGTCTCGGAATTGGAAACCGAAGCTCGATTAGCCGTGTAGAATTCTCGGAAGTTCTAGGTAACCCTCGAAATCAAATTCCGAGGCTCGGTTAACGAGGATACTCCGAAACATCGTATATCCTCGGTGATCAAAACGAAGTTCGGTTACTCCCGATAACTTCGGAAAATTCGGTGCGGTAGAATTCTCGAATTACAACGATAAAATTTCATTTACCGTCGTAAGAGTTAAAACGACTCGGTAAAATCTCAAAAATTTTACCCGAGTCGTTACATTGGTAATTTATTATTTCCTATAAATATGAAAAGCTCCAATTAATTGGTGATTATTATTCCCTAAAAATATGGAAAGCTCTCATTAATTGGTATAAAAAATACCTAAATTTTAGGAAATTAATAATTATTATTCTTTAAAAATATGAAAAGCTCCTATTAATTGATATAAAAAAGAAAAATACCTAAATTTTAGGAAATTTATAGTTATTATCCGCTAAAAATATGGAAAGATCCCCTAAATTAAAAAATACTTGCACAATCTCACGCCAAAACCGAACACATAAATTTGCTTCCCTCTTTATTACAGCCTCCTCCATCCTCCTAAAACACAAACCCAACAAAAAAAGACAACCCAAGAAAGAAAAAAAAAATGGCACCGATTGACCCACACACCTACACAGACTCTGGCCACCCACATCGCCCTCTCCTTATACTTCGACTTCCCGTCATCCACCATCCACAGCGCCGCCACCCTCACCCTCCCGGGCCCACACATCGGCCCTCTCTCCTTGGACCCTAGACACCCCCTCTCTCACATTCCATAAAGTCCTCTGCCCCAAAACCCTCACCCCTCTCCCCTTCTCCCTCTCCCCTCCCCCATCTGATCCCTCGAGCTCGAGCTCGCCAACCTCCTCGGCCTCTCCCCACACCCGGAGGCCCGGGCCATGCCCGCTGTCCTCCTCTACAAGCTCCTCACCCGCGACCATTTCGACCTCTGGCCTCGCCTCTCCCCCGCCACCCAGTCCTCCCTCAAATCCCCTCCTTGCCAAATCCATCAAGCACGAGCAGCCCAAATCCTCCTTGAGACATCGTCTCCGAGCTCGCCTCTGGCATCCTCCCCGACAATCCCTGGCCCGAGCTCCTCCCCTCATCGGCGACACCCTGATCTTCGCCCAGCTCTTAGGAATCTGCCTTCCTCATCGAGCATATGCCACCATCGTCGGATCTCCATGGCTGACTTTGTGTTTTGGTGTTTGGGTGTTTTGGGGATGAGATTTTGTGGTTGATTTTGTGTTGCTTTTTTTTTGTGATGGAAGCGAAGAGATGGTGGTGAAGGAGAGGAGCAATTAGATAGCGGGGATGGTGGCAGGGGATGAGATGGTAGGGGCGGAGGTAGCGATACGCGGATCGACGGAGTGAAGGAGGTCGTGACGCCGATGAGGGAGGCTCCGTGTGAACGGTGGCGTTTATGGTTTCTGGTTCGCACAGGAGAGTGAGAGTGGCGATAGAGGCAAGAGGTGGAGGAGAAGTTTTGTTCTTTTTTTTTTCATTTGATTTATTTGTCTTTTTTTTTCATTTGATTTATTTGTCTTTTTTTTCATGTAAATATTTGCTTTTTTTTTTTGCTTTTTGTAAGAAATGAAAAAAGATTATTGAATGGTTAGGATGATGCCACGTGTTGCTTATATGTGAATTCCGTTAAATCGCTAACAGAAACCTAAAGATTTCTAACGGAGAGGGTTAATTGCATCAAATTGGGAGTTCAGGTGGTCATTTGATGAAAAAAAAAAGTTTAGGGGGTGAGTAAAAAATAAACCAAAATTCAGGAGGTCAAAATGTAATTAACCCCATATTTTCTTGTAACATCATCAGTCATGAGAGCAAAAGACAAAACAAAAATGAAAGTCTAGACATCCTCTTTCCAATGTCTCTGCCCACGTAAGAGAATCCTCCAAAGACATACTACGGCGACATGATACATAAACTGTCAAGATCAGTGACCGAATTGCTTCCCTTAGTCATCATACAAATATATATATGGAAGTATGCAGGTAAGTGACTCACCATATTCTCATTGAAGCCTTAATACAGAAGCTACATTCCTACAACGACATCAATAATTCGGTACGGACAGACCTGTAAATATTATGTAGGAAACTAGTTCACATAACTGCCAAGATACGGTGGACAACTAAATGATTAACAAAGGTTAAGTGACTTACAGTTACTAAGCCTTTATCTTGAAACATGTACTTGAGACCTTCTTGCACGAGTTGGCGTGCCCGGCAAACTAGATCAAGATTATTAATGTGATTGAACCACATAGGCAAAAACATTTGTGAGACCAATAGGGCATCATCTGATAAAAAAAATTACATTATTCTTCATTGCCTCACAAGTGACCCTGCATCTGAAAAGCCAACCTACTCCTCTGGGACTGGGACTAACTGCCCATGTTTCAATATCTTCAGGATCATTCCACATGAGATCACAGAATGGTCCCTCATGAGGAATTTCACAGTTCCGTTCAATTACTCTTATCTGCCACTTACACAGACAAGTGAGATTTCACATGAAAAACAAGCAGCATTAGACAAACTACAAGGAGAGAACAAGCTGCTGCTGAATTCATTACCAAATGTTAAGAACCTGAAACGCTTGCCAAAGCAAAGATTTGGAGAAAGAAACCACTCTTAATGATGGGTAAATAAATAACGCAACATCATTTTTCAAAACTACTCTCCTTCTAGTTACAGAAGAGATAATTAACTACATAGATCTGCAGCTTGCTGAAAAGTGTTATCCCATCCAAATACACAAATTCTAACCCCGAAGAAGACCTGGCAACTTGTGACCAACAGCAGGTCACATCCTGCCCTCTCTGGCTGCCTCCCTCACTCGAGGATCATAGTCTTTAACTCTTTCCTCAATGCCACTGGTTTCAAAAAGTCTTCTTCAAGAGTTATTTGATGAATGAACCATAATATGCCGAACAGGTCCCTAAGTTGGCCATACCCCTAAACTTGTAGATTGGATCGTCCCACACAATGTCCCCCTCCAGCAATGCTCCAGCTTGCTCAAGCCCCTCAACTAATTCTTCCACATGACGAGTCATGGCATACAAGTTAAAGCCAGAACTCATGTCCAGGTTCTGTGCAGAGCCCAAAATCAGAATATAGTAAGTCTGCACAAACTCAAGCACCGTAAAATTCAAGCGAGGAATATCACTCTTTGTTGGAAATTGTGGTGCGACAGCCCCAAATGCTGTTGTGTAGAACTGCACGGCGGAAACGGGGTCAGGAACTTTGAGCAGAATCTTCAACTTGCTCGAATACCTATAGTTTGGATCCAAAACTGAGTCATATCCCAGGCTCAACTGGGACCTGAGAAACTCATCCAGATACGGACATTCTCCCCGATTATCAGAGGATATCTTGTCATCGAAGGGTACATAGAGAAACTCGCGACCCCAAATGGATCATCCAATCTCACACTTGGCCTGCCGCTGGTTGGATCAAGCACCACCTCTGCGTCCGTAGTGGCTGCAGCATTCTCTTCCCTGGAAACGGAAGCCTCCAGATCAGCAAGTTGACCATCAACCTGCAAGCATAGATTAAGTGCTGCGACTCATCTCAGGAATCCTGCCACCACCACGATTTCTAAAATAAGCAAATATAAAAACAACAACAAACAAACACAGTTGAGAAACAACAAAATAGTAAAAATGATAATACTTACAGTGGCTATCTGTGATGAGGATGGGCAAGTAGGAGAGGATTTCGAACTTTGTGGCCTGGATGCGATGAGCTCCTTTCAGGGGCTGCTCGTGACGGGACACTCAACGGCTCCCAAAGCTTTCTTGTAGAAATTGATGGCCTCGTCGACCGATGGGACTCTCAAGACGATTGAAATCTTCTGGTCAAACCGCTCCATCATCTGCAATTTAAGAATCGGGATTAGAGGATGATACCGGGCAGATTGAACAAGAATCGGGGGGTGGAGTGGGTTGTTACTGGGAGAGCAGCGAGCAGATTGAATTAACTGGTACAGAAACCAGGGTTTCACAATAGTATTTTGGGAGGGAGAAACGGATGACAAAATAACCCAAAAGTAGTACGAGTTTGATTCTTCTATAGGCAGCCATCCAAAAAAACCAAACCTATTATGACTCGGACTAAAATATTAGCCTATTCAGACAGATCAATTGGCCACAGTAAAACAACAGCACAAGGAACAACTTACGTGTCTCCAGTAACAGCTGCTATATGGCAATCACTCTCTTTGCCTCCAACGGCACCCGCCTCGATATATTCTTTTGTGTTGTCTCATGCACCACCGTGTTTAGGAAAAGGGAAATAAGAATACCGGAAACAGTTGCAAACATCAGTTTAGCCCCAAGGAGAGGCTGTCCTGTGTACCGTCCCAAAATCAGGAACACAAAACCTACAAACAAACATCACCATGAGCATGTAAACATTATGGAAATTAGAAAAATATAGTTGGCAAAAGGAGGGGCAAACTGAAAGCACCACTCCTCAAGTGGCAAAATAATATACAACAAACCTGACTGCCAATGTTAAACATGAACCGTATCAAGTTAACTGAATGATAAGGCTACTCTGTTAAACAAAACTTGGTCACCATGAAATGGCCAACTTTGCATGCATACAGGTTCCATAAAAATGTGTTTTCCATCTACAAAATACAAAGCGGACTACAGATTTACACAACGCACTTAAGTTAGTTGTTCAATCATGAAAGTCAAGATCATCCAGAGTCAGTCGTAAGCAGTGACATAGTTTCCAGCTAAGACTTGTTCTTTGTTGGGGCGGTCACCCAGCAACTTAATGGTTAGACAAATTATCTTGAGAATAACAACAGAATCAACCATCAAAACTAAAATCCCTTCTAGCATAGAGCCCTTAAGAAGAAGCCAATAACAGACAAGAATCAAATGCCAACAGAATTAACATACCAACCACTATGAGCGTAAAAATGGCCAAAGCACCCAGGTTTGATCATCTCCCTCAAAGATGGAGATGCCAAAATTGCTACACAGTGACCATAATCTGGTTTCTCCTTGTAGTTCTGTCACGAGAATGTTAAACAACCACCTTGAATAGCAACCACCAAAGCAAAAACAGAAATATACCAGGAAAAACATACCATGATACCAGGCCTCTCAATAAACTGCCTTCTTACTTCGTTGACAACCTCTTGAGCAGTTCGCCCCACTGCCGAACAGGCCCAAGCACTGAATCAGAAAATAAGCATCGATCCCAATAGTCCACCAACAAAAACTTCCGGAATCACTATTGTCAACCTGAAAGTCCACTGTAGGTAGAAAAGTAAGATAAATGCGAAAGAACTGAAGATCAAACATTAAGTGTACCAGCCACCGCCACTACCTGCTTGAACGGTTCATGAGCAAATGCTGCAACCTCGTCCGTTCAAGCACTAAACAAAAGGAAAGATGAAGTGCTGCAGAGCCAATGGCAAACCCTTGGTTGTAGCTTTTGTGGCGTTCCCAACCGCATCAAGAATATCAGCTATCGCCCGAACACTTTTCAGGCTGAAAGAAGAACATTTGCATATGTTGGACATGTGAAGATAAAGTATATATCAGCACAGATTGATCCAAAAGATGTGAACAGAAGATGACGATCAAGCTTTACCTGCTGACTCATCGCAACAATTCCACCGGCACTGTCAGCAATGGGCGCAGACATATCCATGGTAAGTACGTAGGCGGCAGTACTGAGCATTCCCATTGTGGCTACAGCTGTACCAAATAACCTGCCAGTTGGGTTTCCAGCCTCATCGACGAATGCAGAGGTGTTGACCGAGCCAAAAGGCTGGGATAATGGGAATAGTAATGACAAGAACTGGAAGAGCTGCTGATTCAAGGCCCAAGCTAACCCCAGCAATTATGTTAAAGAGTCCCATGAACTGTGGAACTAGCAGGAGCCAACGTCTATACAGGCTCAAGCTTGTAATCTGCATGGTACTTGGTGATCCAAACGGACGCATAAGCCGTGATGATCCCAACCAATCCACATAGGCCAAAGTTAAACCACGCTGCATAAAGCGGCCAACGCTTGATACATGGAAACAAACTCTGCATATGCATCGGAAAGAGAGAGTTGGATGCTTGCATGGTTTATCAAAGTTTGGACATAAAAGCAGGGGAAGATAACTTTTCGGATAGAGAATCAAAAGTCAAAGGACTAAATTAACAGCAAGAGGAAATGAATAACTTCAAATTCAGGAGATGCATTACGGCACGCCAAACTGTGACAAGCGCTAGAAACATTGTACCGGACTATCCTTCCGGGAGGATTATCAGATGGATCTGCAAGAAAAACCAATGTGAGAGGACATTGAATAAAAAGAATAATAGGGCAGGGCGCGTAGAATGCTGCAAGGTCCGATTGAAGGCCCACAGTAAGGTTGTGCTGTGAGTTGTGAGTTAAATCTCCAAAAGTGTAAAATAGTAGGTAGAACATACACATGGTGATGGGAATGGGATTGTGAGGCATATGTTAAAAGAAGCTGAAGCGCTTGACAGAGCAAAAGAAAAAGAATTGGAGGAAGAAAAGAAACCATCTCTTGTTTAATGATTGCCAAACAAATAATGCTGCAACATTCTTATTTAAACAAATCACCTCCTCCTCCTCCTAGAGAGGTCAGGGAAGAGATAATTAAGAGAGAGTACATAGACGACAGTTTGCTGGAAAAGTTTTATTCGAAAGAAAAAAAGAAGCATCCTGGAACTGGGGAGGAACAGCGGGCCACAGCCTGCCCTCTCTGGCTGCGATTCGGCGGAGTCTTAATGCCTCCATGAGTTGAGGATCGGGGAAGTCTTCAATTCTTTCTTCAATGTCAATGGTTTCCATGTAGTATTCTTCAAGAGTGAGTTGATGAATGAACCATAACACGCCGAAGGGGTCCCTAAGTTTGGCCATGTCCCTAAACCTGTCCCGCACAATGCCCCCCTCCAACACGGCTCCGGCTTGCTGAAGCCTCTTAACCAGTGCGTCCACATCATGAGTCCTGGCACACAAGATAACCCCTGTTCCGCCAGGAGAAGAGGAAGAAGAAGAAGAAGAAGTACTGGGGTTCAGGTTCAGGTTGAGGTTGTTCTTCTGCTGTGATTGTGAAATCAGGATATAGTAGCGGCGCGAGAACTGAAGCGCCGCGAAATTGTTATTCAAGTGAGGGATCTCATTCTCCGTTGGGAATTGTGGCGGGACAGCCCCAAAAGCAGTGGAGTAGAAGTGGGCGGCGGCTACAGGGTCAGGAAGGTTGAGCAGAATCTTCAACTTGCAGGAACGCCCATGTTGGAGCACCTCTTCCTCACTATACTCAACCGGGACCCCGAGAGACTTATATAGTCTCCGATAATCGTACAATATCTCGTGATGGGAGGGTACGTAGAGGAACCACACCGCCCCAAAGGGATCAGCCAATCTCACACTTGGCCTGCCGCTGGTTGGATCAAGCACCACCACTCCGTCGGTGGTGGCCCCAGCATTCACTGCCCTGGCAACCGCAGCCTCCAGATCGGGAAGCCCACCATTAACCTGCAAGCACAGATTAAGTGCTGCTCCGGGAGGGGTGATCTCAGGAACCAATGCGCTATCCGTGATGAGGATGGGGAATTCGAAGCGGATATCCAGCTTCGTGGCCCGGATCCCATTCACCTCCTCCTCCGGGCTGCTCGGCACCGGACACTCCTCCGCCCCGAAGGCTTCCCTGTAGAAATTGACGGCCTCCTCCACCGACGGCACTCTCATCATGATTGAGATCTTCTGGAGAACTGACCAATCCGCCGGGAGAATTGACTCCTCATCCCCCATCGGAAGAATTGAATAAGAATGAATCCGGGTGGGCGGGTGTGTGTGGGTAGGTTGGTTGGTTACTGGAAGGAAGAGAGAGTAGCGAGCTTTTTGTTCTACTTGAACTCACTACTGAGTATGTATGTTTACTTTGGGTGGGAGGGAGTACCACCTTCATCCTTTTATAGGCGCGCGCCGCGTATCCCCCAATCCTATTCCCATTAGGACTCGGATTATCCCAACCGACTCGGGAACAAAATGTAATAACATAATAATAATCTAACAAACCGGCTTGCACATACGGAATGTCCCTAAAATTTTGTTTCCACGTAGATTTATTTAAAAACTTCACCTATACATTACAATAATTTGAATTACCACCGGGGGTGGTGGCCCAGTGGTAAAACCTTTAGCTTGCCATTTTAAAGATTCGGGTTCGAGTCTCGGCGCTTCCAGTCAAGCCCCATAGTAGTGTGATGTGGCTGAATATGGCCTTCCACACTGTGGGGTGGTGGCTGTTGAGCCCGGAGTCGCCCCGGCACCATGACGCATAGCAGGCAAGGGTGTCCGCTGATGCCCCGGTGGGCGGTCTCTCCTATGAGGAGGGTCTAATGCCAGGATGTAGCGGGTATTGACCGGGGCCTGGACCGATGGGGCTATGATGACACCATTGATGCCTTTTTTTTCTCGGCAAAAAAAACAAAACAATTATCCATGATTAATTAAGAATTAAATGACGCATAAACTAACACAGCATAAACTAACACATCGCCCCCGTAATCTTCTCATGTTCAAACATTTTCTTTTAAACTTTTTGAAAGATTTACATGATCTACAGTATATTTTTAAGTTGTCTTCTAGTATAGTAGAGTCACATGCTAATAACATAATTATAAAATCGAACGTAGAAAAAATGCCTTAATATTAAGACGATCATCACAATAAAAATAATTTTATATTCTTGGGAAGCAGGTAAAATGATATTTCTATCTTTTATTTTATAAATTTCGAAAGATAAAGAGAAAATTATATTTTCATTAAAAAAATTTCATTACAGTCTGCTGTATCCAGTACCGAGGTGCGTACCGCTTTGTTCCAGATGGGGCCACATAAAGCCCCGGGTATTGATGGATTTCATGTCGTGTTTTTCCAAAAGTTCTGGCATCTGGTTGGAGGTTCCATTACAAGTTTTGTTCAAGATGCTTTCACATCGGGATCGTTTCAGGCTGATTTGAATAAAACTTTACTCACACTGATCCCTAAGGTGGAAAATCCTGAGCTTGTGACTCAATTTCGCCCCATCAGCCTATGTAATGTAGTATATAAGGTCCTTACCAAGGTGGTTGTCAACCGACTCAAACCTCTTCTACCAGAGCTTATTCTTTCTTTCCAAACGAGTTTTGTTCCGGGCCGAAATATACATGATAATTGTTCAGGAAATCCTTCACTCCATGCGTACTAAACGCGGTTCAGGGGGTTGGACGGCCATAAAGCTGGACTTGGAAAAAGCTTATGACAGACTTCGATGGGATTTTGTGGAAGATACTCTACAAGACATTGGACTTCCTAATTCTTTTACCGACCGACTCGGGAACGAAAAGTAGTAACATAATAATAATCTAACAAACCGGCTTGCACATACGGAAAGTTTTAATGAGCCCGAAAATTTTGGGTACGTTTGGGAGTGTTTTGTGTTTTTAGTTGTTGAGAACTGTTGTGAAGATTAAGAATAAAAAATTATTTTGAGAGTTTTTGAAATGTTGAAATTCCGTCTGGATATTTTGTACTTTAAAATAGTTCTGAAAAACTAAAAATACAAAATTTATTTGGCAAAAATAAATATAAACCCTATTTTGAACTCTAAACTAAGAACTTATTATGTTAATAATTCATTTATATAATAAAATATTTAGAATATGTATATATATATATATATATATATATATGATCCTTTTACAACAAATTCAAGACTGTGCAAAAATGTTTTCAGTTAGATGAGAAGAGGCTTCATTACAAATTACCCCCCTGTACTTTTGGTCAGAATAGGATCACCCCCTGACAAAAAAAAAAAGATAATTTGTATAACGAAAATATGCACACCGGGGTTCTATTTTGGAGAAAAAGTCATTCCGGGATGTGGGACCCGCCAAAAATAGGAGGGAAATCGAACTGCAATGTGGTGGTCATCAATAAGAATAGTTTCTGCATGGTTATGTAACTTATGTTGGTTATGTTGTAGGCGGGAGATCGAACTGCATCTCAATAAGAATACTGAAGGCTGCCTCTTATGTATGATAGTGTACGAATAAAAGTTTGCAACCTGTGGTTTACACTATTGTGTATTTGTTAAGATCTAACTATGTGGCCGAAGTCTTTAACTTCTGCCGTATTTGAGGAAAGGCCTGAGGGTGCCTCAGCGGCACGCTAGTTGCTCTAGGCACCTGGCCGGTTACGCTTGTGGGGGCGTGACAGTACCGAGACGAGTCAGTATTTATTTTTCGGCATACAGTATTAGCATGGCATCTGCATAACATCTTATATGTGCATATTATTTGTTTGATATAGGAGTTGATAACGAGCAATTACCTGTGGAACCGGACTTGGAGTCTGTTGGGCATTTCCAAAATTGATAATCAGCTAAGGTGAGGATGGATAACCTTTGATATGTGCCCGTAATACTGTGTGTGTTTTGTTGTTTGATTGAACTACTGAGATGGTTATTGTTGGATACTTGACTGCTATGATGTTGTTGCCGTTGTTGTTGTTAGACTGTGATATTGGTTTTGTGAATATTGTGTTGAGATTGATGATGAATTGGTAAATGTGGATAATTGAGGGAAGGATAATGAGTATTGGAAATGGAATTGGAATTGAATTTGAGATGATGATTTAATTGTCACGCGGAAAGTAGTGGTACGACTAGATGGTTAGAGGCTAGTTTTGTGGTGTCATGGCCGGTTTGGTTTGGTAATTGGGGATGTTGATCCCGGATGATTTGGATATTGGGATGTTGATCCCGGATTGTTGTTATTGGGATGTTGATCCCGGATTGTGTTTTGGCCTGGCATCCGGAATTAGTTAATAACCAGGTACGACTCTAGCAAATCCAGTGACAGGGGCCTGTAAGATAAAATTTGGTAATAATAATAAATATTCTTTTGGTCTTGGCTCAGTCGTATTTTGGTAGAATCTTTGAGTTGTCTTTGCCTGTATTTTCTTCGAAAGTATTATGGTTGCCTGCATATCTCTGTTTATCCTTGGTCGGTGAGCATTTCGGACTCGCCCTTCGCCTGCGGGGTTTTATCCCGTAGGTTAAGTTGTTTCGTAGTTCAGGTACGACGTTCGATGGCTGCTGCTTTCTTCTCCACCTGACCTCGGATCCATACCTCCGTTGCATGTGCATATAAGACTTCCGCTGCTGTATTATACATGTTGTTGTGTAACTGTGTTGCTGCTTTCCTATATTGCTTATGATGCTGTTTGTACTGGATTATGCTGCTGCCGTTGAGCTAGTGTGTGTGGTTTGAATAATGGTCCCCGAGTGTGGGTGACGGATATTGACTTGGAACTTCTGTTGTATTTGGATTTACTGTGTAGTATTTTGCCTGCGATGTACTGTCTGCTCTATCAATAAGAATTGTTTCGGCCCGTGTTTATTGTGTATGGTAAATACGGGTCGGGGCGCTTCATTTTAGTAGCGGAGCAAGCAGTAGGTCACTAGGGACATAACTGTGATTGCATGATTGCCTATCTATGCATAAGATCTGTCATGACATGGTATAATATGCATACATATACATTCTCATATAGGTAAGACGAATGGATCCGGTTGGAGGGAATCAACATGCTGGAGTTCACCTAGATGACGATCAGGTATCGGTGGATCAACTGCAGCAAGTTGCGGGAGGTCCGGATCACCCTCCGATTGTTCCTTTGGGAAACCTTACGCAGATGTTAAACGTGGTAACTCCGATTTTGCAAAGGCAAGATGCCAGAGATGCTTGTATCGATGCCATGGAAGCTCGGGAATAGGAAAATCAGGGACGTGTCGACGATCCAGTGTATACGAAGCTGGAGAAGCTTGAGGTAGAGATTTTCACCGATGTTACTACATCACAGGATGTTGATCAGTGGCTCAGACAGATGAACATGGTTATACTGAAACTCACGTGTAGGAATGACAAGTGGGCCAGATATGTCGCTGCTATGTTCAGAGGAGTTGCCATTGATTGGTGGGAGTCTGTAACCAGGGATCTGCCGACACCTATCACTATGCCATGGAACCAGTTCATGAAGATGTACCGAAGGAAGTTTGTTTCTAAGGCGTACCAGGACCAGCTGAAACGAGAGTTTCTGGGGCTACAACAGGGGGCAGAACAGACGGTCAACGAGTATGAGATCAAGTTCAACCGTTTGCCTATCTTCGCCAGTGAGTTTGTGTCTACTCCAGAGGCCAGATGTAAACGTTTCTGGGATGTTCTTCGATCCGGTATCCAGACAGTCATGGGGTGCAAGGTTTACGAGGCTTACCAAGACATGTTATCAGATGCCTTGAGAGCCGAGATTATCTGGCTGGGCAATGAGAGAGAGCAATAGGAGATCCGTAAGAGGCAAGTTGCACAGAGTTCTGGGGGACAGAACAAGAGGTTCCAGACACTAGCCAACCGATCAGGGTATGGACAGAACCGCTCTATGCCAGTGAGCCATGGACGTGGATGGAACAACAACACCTACAAAAACCGAGGCAGTTCTTGGACTCAGTCTGGAGAGACTTCATCTGGGATTACTCGCCTGAGACTTCCTCTGTCTCAGGTGAGGTGCTATGAGTGTAACGAAGTTGGGAACTACCGATATTCTTGTCCCATGTTGGGAAGATCTGGAGGTACGGCACCTGCTCAGACAGTGCAAGCTTTAGTTGCCAGTGTTCCTAGTGGTTTTAGAGTTGGCCAAGGCCGAGGACGTGGAGCTGTTCCTACTAGAACTTAGTCAGCCATGAATCAGAGTGCAGCAGTGCCGAGAGCATTTGTGATCACCGCTGATGAGGATCCAAAGAATGCCGATGTTATAGTAGGTACTTTTACAGTTTGGTAGCATTGCATATACTTTGATTGATCCTGGTGCTACGCATTCATTTGTCGTGCAAAGTTTTGCAATACAACATAACTGTACAGAAGAGAGTTTAACTTGTCCGATAAGGGTTATATTACCTGCGGGTATAGTCGTCAGGTTAACCCATGTGTGCAGAGACGTTTCGCTTTCGTACGACAATGAGGTTTTTCTTGCACGGTTGGTTGTGATGAACATGGGAGGTTTCGATATTATTCTGGGGATGATTGGTTGTCCAGGTACAGTGCTATGGTAAACTGTCGAACCAAGGAAGTACTGCTGACATCCGATGGTGGGCGACAGGTTTTGTTGACAAGTATTGGGAGAGCTGCTGCTACCTGTAGTATCTCTGCTAATCAGGATTTCGGGATGAAGCTGCTTGGTCTAGATGCTTTGTTGACTCATGTAAAGGGTGAAGAAGTTCAGACACTAGTTTTGGGGGACATCACAGTTGCGAGAGAGTTTCCAGATGTATTTCCAGAGGATCTACTAGGATTGCCACCTGACAGGGAAGTTGAGTACACCATCGACTTGATGCCGGGAGTGACACCTATCTCGATGGCACCGTATCGGATGGTGCCGACAGAACTCCAGGAGTTGAAGAAACAGTTAGATGAGCTGCTCGAGAAGGGATTTATCAGACCTAGTACATCACCTTGGGGATCACCAGTGTTGTTTGTTAAGAAGAAAGATGGTAGTTTGCGTATGTGTGTGGACTACCGACAGCTGAACAAAGTGACAGTGAAGAACAAGTACCCGCTTCCCAGGATTGATGAACTCTTTGATCAGTTACAAGGGGCTACCGTGTTTTCCAAGATTGATCTTCGGTCTGGCTACCATCAGGTCGAGATTGCAGAGAAGGACATACCAAAGACAGCCTTCCGTACTCGGTATGGACACTTTGAGTTCACAGTGGTTCCTTTCGGCTTGACCAATGCACCTGCAGTTTTTATGTGCTTGATGTACTTGGTCCTGAATGAGTTCTTGGACAAGTTTGTAGTAGTCTTCATCGACAATATTCTAATATACTCCAAGAGCAAGGAAGAACATGAAGAGCACCTGAGGGTAGTACTACAGAGGCTGCGAGAGAAACAATTGTATGCCAAGTTCAGTAAGTGCGAGTTTTGGATTGAAGAGGTTGCATTCCTTGGACATGTTGTATCCAGGGATGGGATTAAAGTTGACCCTACCAAAGTGAAAGCTGTTCTAGAGTGGGAGCCACCCAAGACGGTACCCGAAGTCAGAAGTTTTCTTGGCCTTGCTACTGGAGATTCATCGAGGGTTTTTCTTTGATAGCCAGTCCTATGACCAAGCTATTGAGGAAAGATCAAGCCTTTGTATGGAGTGAAGCCTGCCAGAAGAGTTTTGATGAACTGAAGAAGAAGTTGACATCAGCGCCAGTCTTGACAGTACCTAAGCCAGGAGTGGAGTACGTGCTGTTTTGTGATGCTTCAGGTCTTAGTTTGGGAGCAGTTCTGATGCAAGAGGGCCGAGTGATTGCCTATGCTTCGAGACAGTTAAGACCACATGAGAAGAATTATCCGACACATGATCTAGAGATGGCCGCAGTGATCCTTGCTTTGAAGATTTGGCGACATTATCTGTTTGGAGAGAGATGCCGGATTTTCACAGATCATAAGAGTCTCAAGTACATCATGACTCAGAAGGAACTTAACCTACGAAAAAGACGTTGGGTTGAGTTCCTGAATGATTATGATTGTACTATTGAGTATCACCCTGGAAAAGCTAATGTTGTAGCTGATGCTTTGAGCCGGAGACATCCAGAAGATGCTTCCACGACCTACTCGGTATCCTCTCTTATCTAGTTAAGGAAGATGGGAGTTGCCTTGTCAGTGGATGAGACGGGAGCTTTGTTGACCCATATTAAAGTCAAGTCTAACATGAGAGGCTGGATTGTGGAACTACAGGATGGAGATTCCGACTTGATCAAGCTGAAGGAAGCAGTCCGTAGTGGAAAAGAAGACAAGTTTCATATAGCTGAGGATAGTGCATTGATGCTGAGGAAATGCCTATGTGTACCCAGTGTTGGTGACCTGCGTAGTCAGATTCTGGAAGAAGGACATATGACGCCTTATGCTATGCACCCTGGAAGCACCATGATGTATCAGAATTTGAGGAGTCATTTTTGGTGGCCGCGCATGAAGAAGGATGTAGCCGAGTATGTTGCTAAGTGTATTACTTGTCAGCAGGTAAAAGCCGAGCATCAGGCTCTAGGGGGAAAGTTGAGATCTTTGACAGTGCCAGAATGGAAATGGGAGATGATCACTATGGATTTTGTGGTTGGACTACCATTGACTCGGAGACAGCATGATGCTATCTGGGTTATTATTGACCGACTTATAAAAATCAGCTCATTTTCTACCCATCCGACAGACAGATACCCTAGACAAGTTGGCGAGACTGTATGTTGTAGAGATTGTGAGGCTACATGGAATCCCTAAGTCCATAGTCTCAGACAGAGATCCGAGATTCACATCGCGATTTTGGAAGAGTCTGGAAGCAGCTTTGGGTACGAAGTTGAGTTTCAGTACCGCGTTTCATCCTCAGATAGACGGACAGTCAGAGAGACTCTTCAGACGCTGGAAGACATGTTAAGGGCTTGTGCTCTTAATTTCAGTGGGAGTTGGGATCAGTATTTACCTTTAGCGGAGTTCGCCTACAACAACAGTTTTCATTCCAGTATCGGGATGCCATCGTTTGAAGCTCTTTACGGAAGGAAATGCCGAAGTCCTGTATGTTGGGATGAAGAAGGTCTCCGTTTGATTATGGGTCCAGATTTGGTTAAGCAGATAGTTGATAAGATTCAGAAAGTTAAGCAGAGTATGAGAGCAGCACAGGACCGACAGAAGAGTTATGCTGATAAACATCGTCGTGAGATGGCGTACCAGGTGGGAGAAAGAGTTTTCCTCCGAGTTGCACTTTGGAAGGGTGTTATCAGATTTGGGAAAAGAGGGAAGCTGAGTCCCAGGTACATCGGGCCATATGAGATCGTGGAAAGGGTTGGACCCTTGGCGCACAGATTGTCCTTACCAAAGGAGTTGTCACGGATTCATGACGTGTTCCATGTTTCCATGTTGAGGAGGTGCAGATCAGATCCGAGTCACGTGGTTACTACAACAGATGTTGAGGTATCAGAGGATCTTAGGTATACCGAGTTGCCAGAACAGATTCTTGCCCGAGAGGTCAGACAGTTGAGAAACCGAGTTATTCCGATGGTAAAGGTTAAGTGGAGCAAGCACTCTGCGAACGAGTCTACGTGGGAAGTTGAGGAGCACATGCATTCTTAGTATCCGCATCTGTTTTCAGCATCAGAGTTAATTTCGGGGACGAAATTCTTTTAAGGTTGGTAGGCTATAATAGCCCGGGTAATTTTCGCATTTTTACCGGTACCATAAAAAGTTTTTACACAGTTATTTACCATTAAAATTAATCTTGGGTAATTAATTTATGGTAACTTGTACATCGGATTCCGAAACCGAGCCTTGTCCCACGTTTGGATTTTTCTGCGAATTTTACGGACCAAATTTGGAATTTTTCGGGTCCAGGAATCTTCAGAAAAGTCAGGTTTATCCTCGAGTTATCGAACCAGAAATAAAGTCAAGGGGGTATAATAGTTATTTTTTGGTCCGGACAGAACCCGCCTCACATGCTGCACAGTATTAAGGCTGCCACTGCCTTCTACTGTGAAGCTTGTAAGCAGATTGTGCGACCCGTGCGTTGCCTGTGCCTCATCTGCATTTGCAAGCCTTTAACCTGTAACATTTTGCTTCCCAGTATACACCACCCTCAACTTCTTCTTTCTGCCCTGCAAACTCCACACCCAAACCCAGTATCTCCTTCCCCTGCAAACTCAAACACTCAGTCCAGTGTAACTCACCTGTGAAAGGAAGCCAACCAGAAAAAAAAGAGAGAAAACACCACAGCCCCAAACGTTGCCGTTTTGGCAACAACCCCACCTCCTCTTTTCTTCCTCCCTTGCTGTGAACCACCACCGGCCGAGCCACACACCACCAGCTGTCGCCATCACCTTCCTCTCTTCCCGTGAGCCACCCGAGACCACAGCTCCCACCGGCCGCCGTCCTTTCTCTCTATTCTTCCTCTCTGCAACTGCCGCCGATGAGCCTCGCCCCTGCCGACATCGACGCCGCCTACCCTCGCTGCGTCACCGTTCGCCACCGTCTTGCCGAGACCCGAGGTGAGCCATCCACGGGTTAAAGGTAACCCGGATGTATGCTCGACCCATTACACACCATGGGTCGTGACTCTGGGTCGGGTTGACCCGGACGCACGCCTGGGCTGTGTAGTTGATGGGTTGGATGGTTGGTGCGGGCCTGGTCTTGGCGTGGGCTTGTGGCTCATGCCTTGGTCTGGGCTCTGTACTTGGACCATGGGCTGACTAATTGAGTTGATGGTAGGCTGGGCTAGTACTATTAGGCCCAGTCCAATTTAAAAAAAGAAAGAAAGAAAATATAATCTGGAAAAGGAAATTAAATGGAAGGAAAATAATATTAAGGTTTATATTTTTTGAAAATAATTTTGGAAATAATATATATATGGTATATAATATGGTAAATATATCCTGGAAAGTATAATTTTATGGAAAATATTTTTGGAAGAGTATGTGTTTAAAAAATAATTAGAAAGGGTATTATCAAAGTATGGTACCGGTATAGTATCCGGATATAAGTATAGTATGATATTTTGGCACATGGATAGTAAATGGTGAATTATGATGATAATAGAGAATTAACCCGAGGCAGTACCGAGACGAGTCAGTATTTATTTTTCGGTATACAGTATTAGCATGGCATCTACATAACATCTTAGATGTGCATATTATTTGTTTGATATAGGAGTTGATAACGAGCAATTACCTGTGGAACCGGACTTGGAGTCTGTTGGGCATTTCCAAAATTGATAATCGGCTAAGTTGAGGATGGATAACCTTTAATATGTGCCCGTAATACTGTGTGTGTTTTGTTGTTTGATTGAACTGCTGAGATGGTCATTGTTGGATACTTGACTGCTATGATGTTGTTGCTGTTGTTGTTGTTAGACTGTAATATTGGTTTTGTGAATATTGTGTTGAGATTGATGATGAACTGGTAAATGTGGATAATTGAGGGAAGGATAATGAGTATTGGAAATGGAATTGGAATTGAATTTGAGATGATGATTTAATTGTCACGTGGAAAGTAGTGGTACGACTAGATGGTTAGAGGCTAGTTCTGTGGTGTCATGGCCGGTTTGGTTTGGTTATTGGGGATGTTGATCCCGGATGATTTCGATATTGGGATGTTGATCCCGGATTGTTGTCATTGAGATGTTAATCCCGGATTGTGTTTTGGCCTGGCATCCGGAATTAGTTAATAACCAGGTACGACCCTAGCTTGTCCAGTGACAGGGTCCGGAAGATAAAATTTGGTAATAATAATAAATATTCTTTTGGTCTTGGCTCAGTCGTATTTTGGTAGAATCTTTGAGTTGTCTTTGCCTGTATTTTCTTCGAAAGTATTATAGTTGCCTGCATATCTCTGTTTATCCATGGTCGGTGAGCAGTTCGGACTCACCCCTCGCCTGCGGGGTTTCATCCCGTAGGTTAAATTGTTTCGTAGTTTAGGTACGACGTTCGATGGCTGCTGCTTTCTTCTCCACCTGACCCTGGATCCATACCTCCGCTGCATGTGCATATAAGACTTCTGCTGCTGTATTATACATGTTGTTGTGTTGTTGCTTTCCTATTTTGCTTATGATGCTGTTTGTACTGGATTATGCTGCTGCCGTTGAGCTAGTGTGTGTGGTTTGAATAATGGTCTCCGAGTGTAGGTGACGGATATTGACTTGGAACTTCAGTTGTATTTGGATTTACTGTGTAGTATTTTGCCTGCGATGTACTATCTATTCTATCAATAAGAATAGTTTCGTCACGTGTTTACTGTATATGGTAAATACGGGCCGGGGCGCTTCAAGTATAAAGTTTTTCTTTTCTTTCTTTATGAAAAAAAAAACTGTTTAACAAAATCCGCACGTGATTTGGATTCAATCAATCACTCACTTATAATTTACTCCCTCTGTTTCATAATATAAATCTTTAAGGTTTTTGCACAATCCTTAAGAAAAGTATTAAAAAGGTCTAATTTCATTAATTTTTAATATTACAATTACTAATTTACCCTAATTTTTACATATACCAAGGTTAGAATACAACTTGTTTTGGTTAATTAAATAAAATAAATATGATAAAAAATAATTAATGCTTCTCAAAATTCAAAAACATTTATATATTTTGAAACAAAATACAAAACTTAAAAAATCTTATATTGTGGAACAGAGAGTAGCTAAAAGAATTCATTTTTCACCCTTGTGACGCAGGCCAAGCAATGGTTTTGGTACTCAATATTCTCCTGAGGTGTTCATAAAAAAGATCCTGAGGTGTTCATAAAAAAGATAGATTGTATTTAACCAAAGAGAGAAGGAAAGGTAATATTAGGGAAATTGCAAATAGAGACAGGTAGGTAACATCTTTTTTTTTTTTGAATGATTGGTAATATATTCAACAACAATAGGCTACATCATCTTAGGAGGGCAGTCCCTCGCAGTAGATATCTCCGACAAAATCAATTCTCCTAATATAGCAGGAGGAGTAAGCATGGGAGCATAACCTAGAGGTAAATCAAAAGCTAGGGTAGCTATAGCATCGGCACAATAATTTGCCTCCCTATTTATAAAGGAGATGATTACACACCAGTCTCTATCTAAAAAGGACCTAATCTCCCGAATGAGATCATTCCTAGCACAAGCGGAGTTGGGTGTGGAATTGATCCAGTCCACAGCGGCTGCAGAGTCAGATTCCAAAACAAACTGCTTTAGTCCTAGCCACCAAGCATCCTACAAAGCCCACAAGATGCCCCATAATTCAGCTCTGATGGGTGTACAACTTCCCAAGGACGCTCCAAAACCACGCACCCATTTGCCTTCGTCGTCTCACAAAATACCACCTGCAGTTGCTTGACCAAAGTCGCCTTTAACTGCCCCGTCCACATTATATTTGAACCATCCCCTAGGTGGACGCTTCCATAGAAAGTTTCGGCCAGTGTCCTCTTGTGGAACCACTTGGGCTTTCACCAATAAATCCCATCCCTGCTCAAAACTATTAGCGCAAGCAAGAATGGCTGGAAGGTTACTTTCAGGGTCCTCATCTTGAAATACCACTTTGTTCCTCCAAGACCACAATTTCCAATATGCTGCTGCAAAAACAGTACACCAGTTCTGTCTTCCAAATCGAGTGGTGTCAGCTTTAAGATTTTTGAATAGCCATGGTTCCATGTCGTCCGAGAAAAACTCCTCGCCCCCCAAGCTCTGGAGCATCAGCCCACTCCACACTTGTCGTGCATACACACAGTCACGAACAACATGCAGACAAGACTTTACTTCCAAACCACAACAAGGACATGAAGCCGAGTTGGACATCTGTCTATTGGCCCTCAATTCATTCGTTAGTAGGCGTTTATTCCCCAAAAGCCATAAAAAAGAGCAAATTCTAAAAGGACCCCTCCATCTCCAGACCCTCTTTCAAGGAGCATTTGTTTGAACTTCAATTTCAGTAGATAAACTAGTGTAAGCTGAAGCCGTGGAGAACTTACCTTTAGGGTAGTGAAACCACCTTAAGCCATCCTCCACATGGTCAGCACGGGGCGGGAGAATCGCCCATAACTTCGCAATAATAGAAATGGATAGAAAAAGCTCGATTACATACCAGTTCCACTGACCATCATCCAGGACCATTTCAGCCACTGAGCATCCGAGGAGGTTAGGAGGAACAAGACGTGTGACGTGATCAATGAGCCTTAACTCCTGATCAGCCCACACATCCCGCCAAAAGTTCACCCTTCTCCCATTGCCAATTTCCCATCCGACACTAGGGAGAAACGAGTGCCACACATCACAAATTGCTCTCCACAATTTAGACCCCCTTCGTTTCTCCACCTGCAGTGGTATAGCCTCCTTATTTTTGATATACTTACTGTGCAACACCCTTGCCTATAAGGATCCCGGATTATTCAAGAGTCTCCAAGCCATCTTAGTAATCAAAGCATCATTAACCTGCCTCATGGGCCTCATGCCCAAACCTCCACTCTCCTTAGACATGCAAATCTTCTTCCAACTCATCAAATGGACCTTTCGCTGTGTTTCAGACACACCCCAATTGAAATTGCGAGAAAGACAATCAATTCTATCACAAATGGATCTTGGTAACCGGCAGGTTTGCATGGTATATGTTGGTAAAACCGAGATCACTGATTTGGTTAAGGTGATGCGACCTACCAATGATAGATGCTTCGCTTGCCAACCATTGAGTCTCTGTTGGACCCTCTCAACAAGAAGCTCAAAGGTTTTCTTTGTAACTCTCCCATGTATAACCGGTACCCCAAGATACCTCTCCAAATCTTTCGTCAATTTAAAACCCGAGAAAGCACTCAGCAACTTGGCCTCCTCGCTTTTAACATTAGGGGAGATGAAGAGTCTTGTCTTTGCCTTACTAACTCGTTGACCCGACCAAGAGCAAAAGTCTTCAAGGCATTTCGTGATGACCTGAATTTGGTCTGCTTCAGCTTTTGCAAATAACACTAAGTCATCTGCAAAGAAGACATGTGACAGTGGAGGACCACCCCTACACAAAGAGATTGGTTGCCAATGACCCATATCCACTTCCCTCTGGATAAGATGTCCCAACCTTTCCATGCATAAGACGAATAGATAAGGGGATAAAGGGTCCCCTTGTCTAATTCCCCTACTTGGATGGAAATAATTGGAGCATACCCCATTCCAGTTGACACGCAGAGAAGAGGTCGTGACACATTGCATAACAACATCTGTGAAATGCTTCGGAAATCCTGCATCAATCAGAGTCTCGTAAATGAAGCTCCATCTTAGCCTGTCATAAGCTTCTTCTAAATCCACTTTAATAGCCATGAGCCCCTCACCTCCCTTCTTTTTCTGCCTCATTGTATGAACAACCTCTTGCACAACCACAATGTTATCAGTTATTTGTCGCCCTGGCACAAAACTGCATAGTGTTGGGGCCACCAAGTTGTGGAGTAGCGGCTTGATCCGGTTGACCAGCACCTTTGTTAGCAATTTGTAAGTCACATTACAAAGCCCGATGGGCCTGAAATGTTGGATTGAGGTCGGTTGGTCCACTTTAGGAATCAGAGCAATTGTTGTCCTATTCAATTCCGGGTCCCATTCTTCACCTTCAGTATATTTCCTTATCATTTGATACAAGCTTTTGCCTAGTGTCTCCCACTGGCTCTGGTAGAACATGGCATGAATGCCATCAGGTCCTGTTGCTTTCAAAGGACCCATTTGCTCCAGTCCATATTTAACTTCTTGCTCCGTTATTGGAAGTACCAATCTGCGCATCTCTTCTGAATTCTGTTGTGGGAAGAAACCGGTGGGAGCTGGGCTTAGATAATGAGATGGCTCCTCCGTATAGATATGTTTAAAATAGGAGACTGCCAATTGTCTCAAGGCATCCTGGTCCTCCACCCAATTACCAGTACCATCCTTAAGTCTTGTGACCCGGTTCCTACTTTTCCTCAACACTGCTGAAGCATGAAAATACGAGGTATTCCTGTCTCCAGCCTTAATCCACTGACTTTTAGCCCTCTGTGACCAGTAAAATTCCTCTTGCAAAAGAACACTATCCAGCTCTAGTCTTAGTTCACCTTCCAGGTCGGCTAAAAACTGGGATTTCCTGCTTTCCAAAGCTCGTTGAATCCCTGATATTCGGGCTATCAATCTCCTCTTTTTTTGTTGGATGTTCCCAAACACTTCCATGTTCCATACCGTTGCACTGCTCACAAAATTCTTCTGTGATTCAACAAACTCTCTGCCCTGTTGCCAAGCATCCTTAACCATTCGCCCAAAATCTGGGTGGAGTACCCACGCGGATTGAAACTGGAACTGTTCTTGTCTACCTCTTCTTCCACCCTGGTGACAATCCAGACTCAAAAGGAGAGGTCTATGATCCGAGCATAATCTCTGTAAGTGCCTTACTAAAGCCTCTGGGAATTCATGTAGCCAAGCATCATTGTAAAGAGCTCTATCCAACCTGCCTTGGTAACCACCCCCAACCTAGGTGAATTTAGCTCCAACAAAAGGTACTTCCAACAGTTGACAATTACTCACACACTGTTGAAATAACCTATTCCCTAAAGCATGTCGCATGAACTTGTTTATCTTCTCTTTATCCTGGAGGACAGCACTAAAATCACCAATTAAGGACCATGGTTCTGAGACACTCGGGCTCAAAGCTTCCAGGTTACGCCACAGAAACTTTCTCCATTTTTCCTAGGGGCTACCATAGACAGCAGTAACCAAGAAGGACCTGCTCTCTACGGTAACTCTCATGTGAATAAATTGAGGATGACTAAGCAACACCGAGACCGAAGAACTCCTTTCATCCCACAGAACCCAAATCCCATCAACGTATCCTCTTGCTTCTGCTCTAAATGAGTTTCTCCAACCTGTATTTCTAATTACACGGTTCGCCTTGCCACCACTTATACGAGGCTCCAGAACAATAGCAAGCCTCGGTTTGTGGGTCCTCTTTAATCTGGTTTGGCAGCCCCTTGACAGTTCCAAGCTAAGATGGATATCATAAAGAAAAAATTCAATTATGTAGTGACACAGCAGAGTACGTCTGCGTCGTTTCCCTTCCTCTAGAGCATTGGCCATATGCATATCAACATCCGCTTGAGGGAGCTCACTCCCTACATCCATGTCCATATGTTCGACTGGTCCCATGGTGTTGTTGAGCGAATCCGCCCTAGGCACTTGCACCAAAGATTCTGGGATGGAAGACTGGTCCATCAACTTGGATATATCAGGTGGTTTTGTTGATATGGGGGGTCCTTTTTTGGCATTCAAGGGTGTTCGGGAGGTATCGAAGGGTTGGATTTGGTTAGAAACAGGAGAGTCGTATTTAGGATGGGGAATTTCCTCTGTAACTATCCTGGTGTGGTCGGCTTCTGTATGTGTAATGACGATGTGTTTAGGAGTAATTACGGAGTTGGTCTGTTTTGTTGCAAGGGATGGTCGTGGGGGTAGGTAACATCTATTTGCCTATACATCTATCATAGGATTAGGATCTCATCTGCCACATGTTTGCAATTTCAAAGGGTGGACCAGGGACTGGGCAATCGAATACTAGAGAGAGGAGACCAGATGATTAATATTGAAGCCAAAGGATGGTGTTGGTGTTGGAGGATTTTTATAATATAAAGAGGAATTATATTTGTACCTTTTGGTGTAAAAGGTATCTACTGGAAATGAGTTTAAAAATGAAAAGTTACATCCTTCTGTATTGTGTCTTTTGGAAAAGATACAAATTTAAGTTTGAATTTAATGGCTGTAACTTTTGGATTAAATGTGTCTTTTGGAAAAGATACATGAAGGCTTATAAATAGGCCACTCATTCTCATTTCCAGACATCAGAAAGTATCCAAACATACAAAACAAATTGTGTTTTAGTTTCCCTCTTTTCTCTCCAACTGGTTCACTTACTTTTCCTACTTACCAAAAGTAAAACAAATTGTGTTTTACTTTTTCACTCACCAAATAAAATACTTTGCCTTTTATATGGTATACCACTGCAGGGTTATCATATAAAATAGATATTCTGCTTATATTCGGAAAGTGATCAAGGGT
>JAKUCV010002097.1:9692-24299 GCA_028386065.3 Turnera subulata | reverse complement strand
TATCAATATTTAATTTTTGATCCTCGAATATTAGTATGAACCTGAAGTTCAAAGAAATGATTCATTTGCAAAAGATTAGTAAGTCATTTGCCAGACATATTTATTTGAAATATGTGACCATATACCAGCTGCAAATGCTCCTGTTTAAATTGATGTTCCAGAAGAACAATATAAGTATGCAAATGAATCTATAGTTTATCCTCGGTTCCAAAAAGAAAATAAATTCTCAATAGAGAAATAGGAGCAAATGTGATAAGATGGCCCCAGTACGAAAAATAAGACCTCCAGTAGAGGTTTGAATTAAAAGTCCTCCAGAAGAGGTTGATTCTCTGACGCAATTGATAAAGTTCCAGAAGTAACTCAGGTACCTGAAATAAGTGAATGTGATGAGATCTCAATTACTGTGTCAGAAATAAGATGGAAGCGACGTAAAATAATCGTCGACGGAATATTTATTGTTTAATATAGCGCTAAATGAAATGAGGATCATGAACCTACATTGACGAATGTAGGCACAGTATAATTGGCCAAAATATAGAAATACAATTAAGGCTGTATTGAACTCGCCCGAAGCGAGAAATTGGACTTGCCCGAAGCAAGAAATTTCCGGACCTGTAGTCCGTACACCAGAATGTGTAAAAATTCTATTGGTCATAAAAGGGTATTTGTGCTGAAATAAATAAATAATGAGATATAAAGCACGGTTTGTGGTACAAAGTTTTTACCCAAAACGACCAGGTATTAATTATGAGGAGATATACTCCCCTGTGGTGGATGCAATTATTTTGATATGTCTGACAGTATATGAAAAGTATTAGAAATGCATCTAGTGAATGCTATTACAGCCTATTATTATGGATCTATAAGTCATGAAGATCCCTGAAGGATCCAAGTTGCCTGAAGCAACTAATTCCCGGGAAAATAACAAAATAGAGTTGAACTGATCTTTACATAATTCAAATAATTTTTAGTATGGATAAACTTATTTATGATTGGAACTCCCAAAGAAGTTTCCAAATACCGTGCTATTAGACTGGTCCTAGAGTATCCTGTCTAAGTGCAATATGTATTGCTTGTAACATAAAGCCTGGAGCTTTTGATTTAAGCCTATCGGCATTATATGTATTTGCTCTTATCTTCGGGGAATAACAAATGTATAATCCAGTAAACCCGAAAGAGAGTAAAGCTGAATTTGCAAATGTAGATCACTTATTCAGTCCACATTAGGCAGAGACGGACATCAACCACAACTTTACACATGATACTGCAATATCATCGGGACTACATGAACAAGATGGCAAGATAGACGCTCCAACGACAAAATTATGAAGATTATGCTGCCAACTCTGTCCAATTGAAGATATGATCAGACAAAATACACGTCACCAGAAGCTGACAGGGATGATCGGCATGCAACGACATCAAGAAATCACGGAGACCAAAATGAGGGGGAGTAGAATACGCACTGCACTCTTTTTCCCTTCACCAAGTTTTTATCCCACTGGGTTTTTCTTGGTAAGGTTTTTAATGAGGCAGTTATCCCAAAAAGCGTATTCTACCCAAGGTACAAACAGCATTCAAGGGGGAGTGTTATAAAATAAAGTATAATACTGTATGAATACTATTTGTACCATATACATATACATATACATACCTCATTATTATATATATATATATGTGTATTTTGGAATGAAGAAAAGTAAAAAAAAGAAAACGGGCAGAAGCCCTTTAGCCGGCCAACCTTCCTCTCTCAATTTCTTCTTCATGAATTTTGTTTCTTAAATCCATTAGTTTTACAACACGAAGTTGGATGAGTCGATGTGCAGATATACATAATTTTCAAAAGTAGATACAATTATATAAAATTTTTAAAAATATCCAATAATCTATAAGGCCCGAATTCCTTGGGGGAAATCCCCAAAAATCATGGCGGGAACATTTGGCGCCATTACCTGGAGAGTGGCGGGTCTTCCTCTGCTATATAACCCGCAAAACCCCTCACTTTCTCCCCTATCCAAATCCATTTCTGCCAAAGACCCGTATTGTTACCGTCAAAACCCTAGATTTCTGAAGATGGCCCAGGCTGAAGTGCAAAACAATAGCCCTGAAATCCAAGAGCCGTCCCCAAAAATCCCCAAGCTTCAACAAAACGGCGCCCATCAAGTCTCTCAAAACCCACTCGCTCTCCTGCGCGTGAAAAAGCTTTCCGCAAACGCCGTCTTGCCCACCAGAGGTTCCCCTCTCTCTGCTGGCTACGATCTCTCCAGGCAAGCCGTCGAAAACCCCACTCTATTTTATTCTTTGATGTTGGGAATTTTGCGGGGGAAAATATTAATGGGTTTTTGTTGTTTGTTTTGTGGGTTTCAGTGCAGCGGAGACTAAGGTGCCTGGTAGAGGAAAAGCCCTGATTCCTACCGATCTGAGCATCGCTATTCCTGAAGGGACTTATGCTCGTATTGGTAAGCGCCTCACTTGACATATTTCCTTTTTATGGGTTTTATACTCAAGGATTTGGCACTTAAATTTCGTTTTCTTTTTTCGCTTAATGTAGCCCCGAGATCTGGACTGTCGTGGAAGCACTCGATTGATGTGGGTGCGGGAGTGATAGATGCTGATTACAGGGGCCCAGTTGGGGTGATTTTGTTCAATCATTCTGATGTTGATTTTGAGGTCAAAGTAGGGGGCAGAATTGCGCAATTGATCCTTGAGAAGATCGTGACTCCAGATGTGTTGGAAGTTGAAGATTTGGATGCGACGGAGAGAGGTGCCGGAGGCTTTGGTTCAACCGGTGTTTGAGTGTTTATAATCTATGATGCTCCATGAGTTGCAGCTCTTGTTTAGTAATTTTAGTGAACAGATGGTAGGCTTTAACTTTTAGTGAAGACTGGAGAATGTCTCTCTTAGCGTGTTAGGCTGTTAGCGGATAGCGGATGATGAAATGTCATGGAAGCAGTACTTATCTATGTCTAATCACTTCTCTCAACTTTTATTCAAATCTAATGATAATTGTCGTATGCCTCTATGCTTTATTGCTTTTTTTTTTTTTTTGACAATCTTGTGAATGAAGAGCCAATTGGTACATGAATTTAAGGTTTGGGGTGTGGGCACTGTGCAGATAACTAGGAGCCATTGGTACAGGCATTTAAGTTGTTGGGGTGTAGAGTGCATATTATGAAGATAACCAGGAGATCTCTCGAAGTATTCCACTGGCCAATGCAAAGCCTGTTGAACTTGACATTCCTGAATCCTGGCGAGCATTGATGTATATCACTTGAGTAATTACTCTATGGAACATTCGTCTCTAGCTGTCAATATACATGGAAAAAGTTATAGATTCAAGTAGATGAAAATGTTGACAAGCATAAAATTTACATGACTCTTCTCCATTTTGCACAAATTTTTTCAATCCCCCTCTTCCACTTGGAAGAGATGATGCCTTCTCCACAGGGCCAGAAAAGGGGATCATACAGCACAACCATTACCTCCATCAATCTATCTACATAAGGCCATCCTGACTTTTCAAGAGCTCCCACCAGGATATGTGCAATCATTATAGCCTACGAGACAAAAGATCAAGAACATTATTTATAGAAAACAAGACTAGAACTAACATGCAATTTGATGCTCTAAGGATATTGATGGAAGGATAAACAAACTAGCAAGGCTAGTGCTTGATGAAACTTACTAGGATTCTTGGAGGAAAGAGTTGCAGCTTGAGAGAAGTCACAATTCCATGGATTTTTAGCGGAATTTTGATAAAGGAGATTCATGGCATAAGCAGCATGCGCTGCTAGTGTGTTTGGCTCAAAGCAAGCCCCGCTTGGTCGAATTGGACTACAATCAATCCCTTGACCGAAAGCATAATCGAGGTTCGACTGCGATTGAGCATTGGACACACCATCTTTTGGAACACACCACATTGCTTTCTTTGGCTTTGGAGACGGCGTCATTGGAGTTTTTGGTGGCCGGGGTCTGGACACAGAGGATCTTTTGTCAATAACACTTTGTCAAATAAATAAGAATTGCTGCAGACAAGACCACTATGGAATTTTGCCCCGTCAGATTTGAAGAAATTGCACTTACACAGACCCTCGCTGCCAGCCATGAGCACATGGCCAAAAAGAGAAAAAATTACAGGACACCATGAACATGGTTGCCATTTCTGGCACCACATTCCATGAATCCATTCCATCTATACAATATATCGAAGCCCCGAGTTTATGACAAACAGTCGTGAGTCCTCACCTTGCTACTCTTGGACAGGCCGATATCATAGGTCATGGTAAGGCCAGACTTAAAGGCCGAATGCTCCAATCCCCCGTCGGATGGTAGACTTTACTTTTTGTTAAGGTACATGTCTCTTAACGGTGGTGTTAGTGGATTATGAAATGTCATGGAATCACTACATATCTATATTGAACCACTCTCAACTTTTGTTCAAGGTTAATGGCTATTGTAGAATGCCTGTCCCTGTTTTTTGTTTGTCGATATTGTGAAGTACAGTGTGCTTACTTTTGGCGATGAAACTCCACAACATCGATTAGCAATTAATCATCTAATAAAAATGCAAGTTTTTTAGATTGGATTGGTCAGTTTCCACTAAAACAGTTTGGACATAGTAATGCAGGGAAACTTGCGCGTGTCGTTCTGGCCGGGCTTTCCTGAGGTATCTAATAACCTTGCTTCTGCTCTTCGGAATTGCCCGCTCATAGCACGATGGAATTGTTCGACTCCTGTTTAAGAGGAAGAAAGGGGACAGCTAAAGAAGAGCATCAAATTATGAAAGCAGGAAGCATCAGGGCTCAAAATCTTCCTTTCGGAGGGCTTTTAACTATGAATCGTTTGGTACCGCATATTACATATTACGGAAAGCATTGTTAAGAAGCATTTTTTTGACAGATATTGTCAAGAAGCCGTGGCCTGTGGGTTTGGCGATGAGAGTTTTAATTAAAGCTTCGCCGCCTATTAAGTTGTGGGTTTGGCCCTTGAGTGTTTTAATTAAAGCTTCACCGCCTATTATTACAAGGACCTAGCCACATCTTTTTGTGCAAACTTCTTTTTTTGTATACGTAAACATTATTCAAAGAGAATTTAGCGAGAGACATAAATCATGTCATCCATAACAGGAAAAAAAAAAAAACATGCATACAAAATCAAGGAAAGCAACAACGGGAAGGGAATTGATTGCCCCGAAGCCACACAATGTAAGAAAATAGCTATAGGATTTTTTACCAAAACTCTTTCATTTTGCAGGACGCCTTGCTAGTTTACTACTAAGGGAATGCTCCATAAGGGTGGTTTTTTTTTTTTAGAGGAAACATAAGGGTAGTTTGATATGTAGTAAAATTGTTAAAATCTTCGTCCTCAGAACAAAAAACTGTTAAAATCTTCCCATAATTAGCTTTGCAAAGAACAACTATATATTGAAAAAAAAAATTTATTGAAATCAACTTGCCAGTTATTGGGCTTTTCTTTTTTCTGTTTGTTCGATTATATAAAATGAAATGTACGCGTCCAAGCCCAGTTGGAAAGGCCGAACCAAGTCACAACAATTCAAACAAATACAAGGAGGCTATTGGCCCATAACCGTTGGAACTTCGAAGAGGACTCCCGGAATCCAAGACACTCTAGTGGCATGGCCCAGATAAGACTTGTAAGTAAGTGGGCAGTTTTGGCCATTGCTTTACTCTCTGCCTCTGGGTGTATAAATTCTAATAGCCCTCTCCAGTCTTAACGAAGCGTGAAAAGGCCAGAAAAGTGATGGCGGGAAGATTTCGCACCATTTGCCGGGTAGCAAGCGTCCCTCTGTTTCACAATCCCCAAAACCCAGCAGTTTCTCCCCTCACCAAATCCATTTCTGCCAAACACCCGTTTCTTTGGTGTCATATCCCCAGATTTCCCAACACGGGTCACACTGATGGAGTACAGAGCAATAGCCCTGAAATCCAAGACCCAACCCCGAAAACACCCGAGCTTCAACAAAACGGCACTCATGAAGCCTCTCAAAGTCTACAATCTCTCCTGCGTGTGAAAAAACTTTCAAGAAACGCCGTCTTGCCCACCAGAGGCTACCCTCTGTCTGCTGGATATGATCTATCCAGTCATGCATGCATGCATGCAAGCTTAAACCTTAATTAGCTTCTTCTATTAATTTCTTTTCTTAAAGGACGTTTAGAATTATGTAGGGGAGAGGATTAATGGGTTTGTTGTTTGTTTTTTTGGGTTTCAGTGCAGCAGATATTAAAGTGCCAGGCCGAGGAAAAGCCCTCGTCCCTACCGATTTGAGTATTGCTGTTCCTGAGGGCACTTATGCTCGCATTGGTGCTTACTTAATTAATGACTTACTCGACATATTTTTCATTTTTGGTTTCTATATACATGAGGTGAATTATGATTGGCTGTTAAATTTGATTTCTTTTCCTGTTAACATAGCCCCGAGATCTGGACTGGCGTGGAAACACTCTATTGACGTGGGTGCGGGAGTGATAGATGCTGATTGCAGGGGCCCAGTTTGGATTCTTTTGTTCAATCATTCTGACTTTGATTTTCAAGTCAAAGTGGGTGATAGGGTTGCGCAGTTGATCATCGAGAAGATTGTAACTCCTCATGTGTTAGAAGTTGAGGAATTGGATGAGACACAGAGAGGAGCCAGAGGCTTTGGGTCCACTGGTGTCTGAGTTTGAGTGATCGTTGATGCTCTATCAGATGCAGTATTTGTTTAGAAAGATAACATGTAAAACTTCTGTCTTCCAATTCTGGAAACGGAAAATTTTCTTTTGCTGCTGTACCCAGGTCATGACTCATGTCACAACATGGTAGCTTAGTCATGTCACATGCAGTACTATAGCTAACTCTCCAGGTCATACAACTTGGATACAAGTCCCCAGTCCAGATACGGGACCTCTTGTTCATAAACTTTTATAAAAGAATTTTGTACATGGACTTTTAAAAACTGAATGAACGAGAGCAATAAAATGAGTATCTTACAAACTTTTGGTATAGGATATCTCCCTTTCGAATTCGTAGTGTTACTGGATCGGTAAGTGTCATGGAAGCTTGCTGTCTCGTCTTTTCTTCAACTCTACTAATGTCTCTCTGTTTTTCCTTTTACAATCATGTGAGGGAAGAGCCAATTGGTACCATATAATGCAACTACTGGAGTGGGAGAGTCTTTTGGGGGGGCAATGAGCAGGTAACCATGATATTAAAAAATATATATATACTATATATATTGTTAAAAGGGAGATTTTTGCGGTGATTCTGCCAAACACGGATGACCAATGACAAAAGAAGAGATTCCCTGCATGGCATGCATCATAGAGTGTATTGTGCTCTGCTCCCGCAGACTTGCAGCAGTGGTAAGTCATGATGAATGCTCAAAGAATGTCAAAGAAAATATTCTCGCCCGTGCAAATTTGGAAAGTGGGAGTCGTGCTGGCTTTATTGACAATATAAATCACACAGATGCCCAAAGCCGCCACCTCAAGCCATGCGGATCTATTAAATGCATTGACAATTTGACATGACAATCCTGAAATATCCAGTTCTTTTCTTCTTCTTCTTTTTTTAACACAATAATACTTTCCTATGGATTCTGATCGGCCTCTTTGATGAAAAAGCTTTTGTGTTTTGTTACACTTTCAGATAAAAAAGAAAAAACCGAAATAACCAAATTGCTCACAAGTTGTTCTACATTCACCAAGCTTTGTATACCACCTAAGCCACAATGTAGCTAACACCACGCGTAGAGTGTGGAGTAAAAAGGTCTTGGATCCTGGACCATTATTCTAAGCAGTGGCAGCCGAAATTTACCTTATGATACTACTGGAAGTTTATGATTACAAAACCAGGGGACGTGTGGCAAGTTACAAAACCAGCCGATAAGGCGCACAGTGATCAGGAGACAAGAGTGCTCGCAAGGGGGTGACTTCTTAAAGTGCCGAAGTTGTACGAATTTCATGTGATTCTGAGGCAAGAGGAAGCCACATCAATTTGTTGGGATGACTAGCTAGGCCTCTTTCAATCCAAATCGATAGATAGAGCAAGAAGTATCAGGAATGGAGACAAAAAGACTGAAGAGATTTCGGTGTCAGTGAGCTTTATGCCTGATGTTCTGTGATCAATTCAAGGCATCAAGTTATGATTCTGCTTAGATGACATGAGGTTTTCATTAATAACAAAACCGGATATGTTTTTACCGGGCTGGTCACGTTATAGCATTCCGAATGTTTCTCTTTTACATTGAGAATACAGTCATAATTCATACCCCCCCAATCTGAAGTACTCCACTGGTTACCACGCATTGCGATTCTATACATTACATTCCTGACGAAGCATTGATTTATATCACTTGCGTAATTACCCCATAGAACATTCGTCCCTGGACTCTGGCTATCAATATGCAGGGAAAATTAACATTCTACCTTCAAATAGATGAACATGCTGACAAGCATAAAATTTACATGACACTTCTACATTTTGCGCATTTTTCCAATCCCCTTATTCAACTAGCTAGGAAGAGATGATGCCTTCTGCACAGGCCAGAAAAGGACATCATGAGCACCCAATGTCTTCATCAATTTATCTACATAAAGGCCATCCCGCGGCTTTTTCAAGAGCTCCCTTCAGGATATGTGCAACCATTATAGCCTACGAGACAAAAGAAATCAAGAACGTTATTGAAAGAAAACAAACACCGGTACTGACTAGAACTGACATGAGTTATTATCAACCTAAGAATTTGATTCTCTAAGGATATTGACGGAAGGATAAACAAACGAGCAAGGCTACTAGTGCTTGAGGAAACTTACTAGGATTCTTGGAGGAAAGAGTGGCAGTTTGAGAGAAGTCACAATTCCATGGATTTTTAGCGGAATTTTGATATAGGAGATTCATGGCATAAGCAGCATGCGATGCTAGTGTGTTTGGTTCAAAGCAAGCCCCGCCTGGTTGAATTGGACTACAGTCAATCCCTTGGCCACAAGCATAATCCAGGTTCGACTGCAATTGAGGATTAGACACACCATCTTTTGGAACACACCACATTGTTTTCTTTGGCTTTGGAGACGACGCCACCGGAGTTTTTGGTGTAGCGGCCGGAGTCTGGAAACAGAGGACCTTTTGTTAATAACACTTTGTCTAACAAATAAGAAGTGCTGCAGACAAGACCACTATGGAATTTTGCCCGGTCCAATTTAAAGAGATTACACTTACACACACCCTCGCTGAACAGGCATTAGCACATGGCCGAAAAGAGAAAAAATTACAGGACACCATGAGCATGGTTGCCATTTCTGGCACCACATTCCATTCCATCTATACAATATATTGAAACCACGAGTTTATTACAAACAGTCGGGAGTTCTCACCTGGCTACTCTTGGACAGGCCGACATCATAGGTCATGGTAAGATCAGGCTTAAAAAGGCCGAATGCTCTCTCAGAACCAGGCCCAGGTTTCAAGTCTTCATCGTACAAAGCAAAGAGATATGTGTCCACAGATTTCCCGGGCATCAAAGGCGTCCCTACCATTGATCTAAGGTGCGCTATCAAATTACCATTGTAAGCTTTGGCATTCTCTATACTTGCCCCTACTTCATCGTTGTCTCCTTTATAAGGCCATCCAGTCTCCGCCACCACAATCTCAACACCCTTGAACCCCATAGCATTTAATGCAGATCGAACCGCGTCCACCTACAAAACACCATTTATAAGTAATCAGTTATCATATAAAAATAATTCATATGAACTTTAGGTGCAGATTAGTTACTCTCTGTGACTCACCTGAGCATCGAACATGTTCATGTACTTGATCTTGGTATTCCCATCTACACGTCCAGCATTTGGTTGGAAAAGGCAGAAGGCTAGAGTCTCAGGCCTAGGATCACTCCGGTAAGCAAAGTACGGGTATGGATTGATTGTGAAAGGAGAACCAGTGGCGTTGTTAAAACCCAACAAACCCTTCATCAAATCTCCATAACTTGGATCAAAACACCCAGAAGATGGAGGCTCAGATTGCTTAAGCACAGCCATGGAATGCACCGTAGAGACCTTAACCTTGCCCCCAAGCGACGCGTCGTTCAGAGCATTCTGCACGTTCTGCATTGCTGGCAGGAGTTTGCTCATCAGGTTCTGGTCACCGGAGGACATCACCTCGTTCCCGACGGTGATGAGAATGATTTGGCTGGCTGGATAGAAGGGGGCAACGTTTGTGTTAACCCAGTTCTTGGCGAAGTTTGGATCGGAGGCTAGTGCCGGGATGTCGCCGTTTGCAGCGCCGGTGACAATTCCGATTCCTGTGTTGGCTAGAGCTTTGATTATGGCAGGGTCTGATCCGTATAGCCGCACTTTTTGAATGGATGTGGATTGGAGGAGCCTTGCGGTGGCTGGTGGTGGCGGGAGGTTGTCAGCCACTTGGCCATAGTTGATACCAACGAAGGATTCTGAGTCTGAAAAATGAATTGGGCAGCCGTTAAACTAAGCTTTGAACATCTCAAGCTTAAGTAGTAACAAACAAGTTTGATAATATGCTTCCTGTTATTTATTCTTTAATCTGTTACAGGTAAGTTGCTTATGCTTAATGAAGCTAATTTAGTTGTATGCTCTTAATTCTTTCACAATAATAACCAGAGAACCGAGTTTCATTATGGAGGAGATTATATATAGAAATAACATATTGCAGTGAAGGAATAGAAAGAAAGACGAAAGCTCGTTCTAGCTACACTCGCTAGCAAGTAGCAATTTCTTTGAATTATGTTAAAATAAGATACTCAAAAGATAACAGAAGCTTGCATTTTGTCTTCACGAAAGCAATATTTCTAATATTTTAAGCAACAAAAAATGAGTGGTAAAAGCTAGAAGGAAAAGTAGCAAGAAAGAACATGTGAGCTGGAGATTTATGCAGTTCTAATTAAAGAGGAGGAACGCAGACTTACTTGCTGTGATCACAGCTTGTAATATTGAAAGGAGGAGCAAAGCAACAGTGCAAGGAAGCATTGCCATGGATGAGGAAGGTGTCTCTGCTCTGCATACCTTAGTGTCCTTATATAATGGTGACACGTAAAATAAATGTAGAAAGTAGTAAAGGATGAGTTAGAAAAAAGATGGTAAAGGTCAAGGGCATAACTGTAAAAAACTTTCGGCGGCACCCGCTTTAAAGTTGCACTGCAAAATCCTTCTACTGTTTGAAATGGCATGTAGGCCAATGATTATCCATCAAACAAAAATGATTTTTAGTTTGGAAAACATGCATAGATGATTCCCAACAACAACAGTGAATAAGAGAATCGCATTGGAGTACTCACAGGGATCACATATAGGTAGACTTCTCGCCAAGACTTCAACCTGTTGAAATGACGTGAACACCCCTCTTTGTGACCGTTACGACCATTTTGGATGCATTAATGAAGCAAGGATCACAACGTTATACCATGTGCTTGTTCAAAAAGAAAAAACGTTATGGCATTTTTTCATGTTAATTACTTCGTGGATGGGTTGAGAGAAGGGCGCAAGTTCCTGACCACTTGTGATTAATCCATGGTTTTGAAAACCGGACCGGCCATTGAACCGGCGAGGGGGATGTTCAAGGAAAACCGGGGTTCAACCGGGGTTCGACCGGGGTTCAACCGTTTTATTAAATTATATTAATTTTTTAAGAAAATAGTCAAAATATATTCATTAAAATAATTTTATGGTCAAAATTGAAGTCATTCTCAATATATACTAAAACGTATGTAANATGGTCAAAATTGAAGTCATTCTCAATATATACTAAAACGTATGTAAAGATAACACTAATTTGTGATAGTTTAGTTGGTTAATGGCTTTAAATATTGTTAGGAGGTCAAGGGTTCAAGTCTTACTCTCACCATTTTTAAAATTTTTAACCGGTAAAAACCGGCCGGTTCGTTAAAAACCGTAAAAACCGGCCGGTTCAAAACGGTTCTATAACTGGGGGGTTTTTCCTAGTGAACCGGACCGGAGTTGTCCTGAAAATGCGGTTGAACCGGGATAACCGGTCGAACCAGTGCGGTTTTAATAACCTTGGATTAATCCCCTCGGTTGAATCAGAAAAGTGGTTTAAGTGGACCTAATCTAAAATTTCAAGTGTACCGCAGAGTCGATCAATGCCACTAAGTTTTTACTTCTCCATTAAGAAAACGACATCTTTTTTTTTTTAAATCCTCGAGGGGGGACACAATTGACAAAGAAGCGCTTGGCAAAGAAAGCAAGGTAAAGAAAGGTATATTCAACTCAGAGATGGCTAAAAAAAATGAGGGCAGTCTTAAATAATTGAGGCATATTTTGTCGATAATTCGGGGAAAGGGAGCATAAAGGAGAAGTTACTTTTGGAGTGGGGGAATAACTGGTCCAGAAGCAAACTTTGAATGAAAAAAAGAGAAAGAAAAAACTTTTGAAAGCATCCAAGTATCCAACTTAAACTTCCTATTGTCTTACAAAAAATCAAATTAATAATCTTTCGTGTTTGTGTTTTTTGGTCTTAAGATTGTGAGAGTATATTCACGGCTCTAAGTTGTACATACAGGTACAGGTACCTCTCTAAAGTTTCTTTTGTCTTTTGTTTTTCCAGTAGAGGTAGAGGGAGGCTCTGCCACCGGAGGAGCAACATAATAAAAGTCTCTCTAGAGTAAATAAAAAATAATTGTTTTTTTTTTTTGACAACCTAACAACGGGCTAACATATATTATTAGAATCAAACCCTACCACTAAAACTCGATAGTGGACCGGAGGAGTTATCCAAAATGGTGTTGGATGCTTCACCAAAGCAACAACACAAAGCTGCTGCTGGGCCAACTCAGCCCATCGGTAAGTTGTAAGTTGTAACATCCCAAACAAAGAAGGTGATTCTGTCGAGTCCGAATCGTTGCGTGATTGCTATCCTGGGCCAAATTATCAGGCCCGTTATAATCCAAATTAGAAATCAGGTCTCTCTACCGAGCATTCCATTATTTATGCCCCCTCCCCGTTATGTTTTGGGTTGCACCGGGCAGCAAAAGAGAAAGAAAATTTGCTGATTGGCGGGTTATCGTCAAGAAACCTATACCTGATTGAGAAGCACGAGTGGTACTCCAACTTGGATACCAAAATGTTGTTTTGATCATGTTTTATCTTAAAATTTTGTTATCTCCTGATAACTTAGCCATTAAGTACCAAATTTTATAGTAGTTTAAGATTGATAAATACGTTTGGTGAGAGAAATTTATCTCAATAAGGTAAGACACATGATGTGTAAAGGTTGGATTGCCCAATCAAGAGAGGTCGAACAATGATCAAACCATCAGCCCTCTCTTTCAGACCCTCTCTCTCAAAGCCTTCTTCAATGCTAAAAAATAGGGGGTTGCTGCCCCTGGTGCTTCCTTGCTCGGCGGTAAGTCTTGTTTTTTTTTTTTTTTATCTGTTTCTCTTCTACCCCTTAGTTTACTAGTTTTTCTAATTGTTTTTCAGCAACTTTCCTTTGCTATTGTTGGTCAATTTTCTTCTTTTTTTATGGAGATTTTTTTGTCAAATGGAGTGATATCAACCCAAATCTAGAGTTTCAAAAAGTTTTATGGCTGATCTATTTAGAGATCCAAGCTCTCTCTACTATTTGATAGTAGTTACGAGAGATCTTTGGTTCAATCTACTTGGAAACCAAATTGATGATCTTGACTCAGTGAGGGTTTTCTTTGCCCCTCTATGTTTCTATGGAGTTAAAGCCATTGATAGGATGTGCACTGGTTATGGTGTTCAAATTCAGGTAGGAGTGTTTCTTCTTCTATTGCAGCATAGTTGGAGTCAACAACTCTCCTTCTTTGTAGGCTTATATGTGAAGCCGATTAGTGCTACTATAAATTAATGTCCTTTAGAGGAAGTGAAACGCCCCAACCTGTATTTACCGTACACAGTAAACACAAGCCGGAACTGTGACAACCCAGCCCAACAAGGCCTAGCATACAGTGTAAACAACCATAACTCAGCCCAACGGCCCAAAATAATAAAACAGCACAAGTAACAAATCCGGCCCAATGGCCCAATAATAGCGAAAACATTGCACAGCGGAAGACTTAAATAACTCACTAACACTGTATGCGACACATGCAAACTATGGATCCGAGCCCTGTCCAAGGGATGACGCTGCAGCCTGTCTGGAATGCACCAAATCTGTACATGAAACAACTCATCCTACGGGATGAAAGCCCGCAGGTGAGGGGTGAGTCCGAAGTGCTCACGACAATGGAAAGACAATCAGTATGCACACTATAACTACCCAAATCAAAAACACGGGCTAGACAGCCCAACCCAAAGACTCGACCCAAAACCGTAAAGACTCAAATAAAATCAATTGTCCAATTTTATCTTTCCGGGCCCCGTCACGGATAAACTAATGGTCAAACTTGGTTATCAACACATTCCGGGTGCCAGACCAAATCAGAGAACCCAGGGATCGACATCCCAAAAATACGAACCCAGGGATAGACATCCCAAAAATATATCACGGGATAGACATCCCAAGCATAGACATGCTTATCAAGTAACCCAGGTCATGGCCACCACGAAACAGTCTTAAACCATCGAGTCGTACCACTACTTAACACGCGACAATTATATT
>JAKUCV010002096.1:6763-17102 GCA_028386065.3 Turnera subulata | reverse complement strand
GACCGGGTCGCACACCAACAGCCGCGGCGTCTTCCTCTCCTCACGCCGCCATTCTGCTCGTCGCCGTCTTCTCCCAACGTCGCCTTCACCTGCACCTGCTCGCACCACCGCCGTCGACCCACCCAGGTGAGCCACCCGTTTATGGATGGGCATGACCCGTTTGCGAGGTAGGCAGACCCGCCCGTGTTTGGGTCATGGGTCGGGTCGTGCCTTTGGATTCGGGCCGAGCTGAGGGTTGGGCTGTTAAGGGCTAGTGGGCTTGGGTTTTTGGTCTAGGGTGTTGGGCTTGGTACGAGTTGGGCTAGACACTTGGATTTGGGCTTGGACTTGGCCCAGTCCAAAAAATAAATAAAAAAAAAAGAGAAGAAAATATAATTTTGAGAAATAAACCTGGAATTAAAAATGAATTGTGGAAATAATATTTTGGGGATCTTAGGAAAATATAATTATGGAGCCAATGGAAAATATAAATTTTGGAGAAGTGCATGGATTATGAAAAATTAATTTTGGAAAATATATAGGATATAAAATAATTATTAAGAGGGAAATAATTGTGGAGAATATAAATACATAGTGAGTTATAATAATTTTGAGAAGAGTATTACATAATAGGTATTGTACCGGAATAATAACCGGGAATAGGAATAAATATAGTACTATTTTGGACCCTGGAAATAAATGGTGAATGACGAAGAAAATGAAATAACCCGGGAAAGTACCGAGTTAGCGCGTTAGTTATTTCTTTTTTTTTACGGTTTATAGTAATAGTCAAGCATGAGCATACCATCTTATATGTGCATATTATATGTTTGATATAGGAGTTGATAACGAGCTAATACCTGAGGAGCCGGACTTGGAGTCAGTTGGACAGTTCAAAACTTGATATCGGCTAAGTTGAGGATAGATAAACCTTGATATGTGCCCGTAATGCGTGTGTGTTTCTTTGTTTGCGTATTTTGTTGCTAGATTGTTCTGCTGGAATAATTATTGTCTGTTACCTGATTGCTATGGAATTATTGATGCCGTCGTTGGATTGTGATAGATTTGTGTATAACGTGTTGGAATTAGTGCTGAGCTGTTAATTTTGAATAATTTGTGTCATGAGTTTGAGATAAGAGATTGAGTCTGAGGAATTAATCTGAGATAATAGAAATTGGGAAATCGATGAAAGAGTAATGGATTGAACTGGAATTTGAGATGATGATATATTTGTCACTTGGAAAGTAGTGGTACGACTAGATGGTTAGAGACTAGTTCTGTGGTGTCATGGCCAGAGGGTTAGTTGGTTGGGGTGTTGACCCCGGATTTGTGATATTGTTAACCAGGTACGACCCTAGCTTGTCCAGTGACGGGGCCCGGAAGATAAAATTGGTAATAAAAATAATTAAGCATTCATTGGTCTTGGTATAGTTGTTATGGTAATTTTCTTGTGTTGTGATTGTTTGAGCTTATTGTTATGATTGTTGTGTTTACTTCGAAAGTATTATGGTTGAATATATCTCTGTTTATCTTTCGTCAGTGAGCACTTCGGACTCACCCCTCGCCTGCGGGGTTTCATCCCGTAGGTTTGGTTGATCGTAGTTCAGGTACGGCGTTCGTTGGCTGCTGCTTACTTCTCCACCTGACCCGGATCCGTACACCGCTGCATCTGCATTCTAGTCTTCCGCTGCTTGTCTTTCTATTGTGATATTATTGCTGCTGTTGTTTTGTATTTGATGTTGATTAGATTGGAGTGTATGATTTGAATAACGGTTCCCGAGATCGGGGACGAGTATTGTATTTGAAGATTGCGTGTATGGTATTTTATGTTGTATGTACTGTCTGCTACTGTAGTAAGAGCAGTTCTGGCACGTGTTTACCCTGTACGGTAAATACGGGTCGGGGCGCTTCACCGGCTCCTCGGGAAACTGCCCGATATTCGAACCTATACAGCAAAACAACATGTACTCACATAAATGCACATAATCGGTATACTATGATGCCCAAACTGCGAAATAATCCCATCCCGGTTCATACCCTTTATTATTATCTTTTACCGAAAATATTTTACCGTACGTATTTCCGAATATAATTTCGGTGCCACACTTTAATTAAAACTCTTTTTCAGAATATTTTCATAAAATAATATACTTTTCCAAAATAATAATTACCAAAATTTTTCCTGGAATTTATAATATATGTATATATTTTCCATAATATTTCCAAATGCTTTTCCAAACAATTATAAATCATCATAATTATATATATATATATTTTAGAAATGTATCTATATATATTTTCCAGGAATAATAGCATATACATATTGTATTCCAGAGAAATAATAACATATAATTAAAATTTCCAGAAATATTTTCAAGGCATATATATATTTTCCAAACTAACCATAATAATAATTTACAACAAAACATATTTATCAAGGTATATATATACATATATTTTTCCTCTAAAACCATAAATCATACTTACTATATTTTCTCAAGGTAAATATATTTTTTTCAGAATTAAATACCAGTAGTTAATTATATTTATATCTATATATATATATATTTTTTATTTTTTTTCAGAAAAGAAAAACCCAACCCGCAACCCAGGAGGTCGCGACCCGGCCGCGACCCGCCCAGAAGAATCGGGTTCTTACCTAGCAGCGGCGGTCGACGGCGCGGCAACGCGAGGGAAGGCTAGCGCGGAGTCGGCGACATCGGGGTGACTCCACGAGCGGCGGAAAGGAGGCAGAAGGCTGACGGTTTCGTCGTCAGCGGCGCTGGGAGCAAGATCCACGGGTTCTCCGCCGGGTCAACGCCTCTACGGCGCGCGTCAGGCGACGAAAGGCGGCTACAGGTCAGCGATGGCGTGGGCGTCCTGCTTGTGGCGTGTAGCGGCGCAGAACTCCTCTCCGTGTACAGTAACCGAGAGGGGTGACGATGAACAGTACTCCTTAGGGTTTTCTTCTTCTTTCTTTTTTTTTCATTTTCTTCTTTTCTTCTTTTTCCCTATTTTCTCGATTTTTCAGTAATTCCTTTTCTTGTTTTTCTGTATTTTTCTTTTCCTTCTCTCAGTTTTTTTTTTATGTTTTTCTGTTTCTGTTTTTTTATGTTTTTTCCCCCTTTTTTTTCCTTTTCTTTTTTTTCTCTCTTTTTTTTTCCTCTTTTTTTTTCTCTTCTCTTTTTCTTTTTCTTCTCCTCTCCTCTCTTCATCTCCTTCTGCTTTCTTCTTCATTTTTATAGACGTATTATACTGTTAATCCTGTGAACTCCTTAATAATGCAGCTTGCGAGTCCGGTCTGGACAAGAAAATAACTGATACCCCCTCAGTTATTTTCCGGTGTGATTTTCCGAGAAATTTCGAAACCCGAAAAATACCAACTTAGGCCCGAAAAATCCACGGAAAAATCACGAGCGCGGGAAAACTCTCAGTTTCGAAAAACGATGCCCGATTTACCTTGAATTAATTACCCAAGATTAATTCAACAGTAAATCACGGTAAAAAGACTTTTACAGTCCCGGTAAAAATCTAAAATTTTTACCCGGGCTGTTACAGTCTACCCACCTTAAAAAGAATTTCGTCCCCGAAATTCCGTCTTATCTGTGGGTCCTACCACGATAAGCTTCTGGCACACTCTTCCAGGTGTCCAACCTCAACCCGAGATACCGCTTATACCCTTAAGCGACATCTCGTCCTCTATAAGAACCAAACCTCATGACTGGCATACTCACACAGTCATGGACTCTCCACTGAGATCAAGAACTACCTCAGACTCCGAGAACAACAGCTACATAGGCGGCACTGCTTTCCCGACAAGCTCCGATGAAGAACCTCCCAAGAAGCAGTTCAAGACAAACATCATCAGCTTGAAGGAACACATGGTCGTCTCCAGCAGACGGCGAAAGAAACGTGCTCCCAAGAAAGCTGAGGATAAGAAGGGCAAGGCGATAGCTGAGAGCAGCACTCCGCAGCAGACACTGACGCAGCTGAACGTCTCACTGAAGAAGATCAACTCGGCGGTGTTGCAAATAGAACTGGCTTGCGCGGAACTCTTCCCTCACATGAAGAACGTACAAAAGCTTGTAAAAGATCTAGAGAAGCAAGTAACTCCATAGAGTACTTCTTCTCCTATTGTAAAACCGTTATGAAATAAATAAAATAAGTTTCCTTTTAAAATCAAAATTCTTATATTACAAACAAGGTCTTATGTTAAACAGAAAAATAAAACATCTCAAAACAAAACAAAAATCAACAATAAGACTATAAAATCAAATATAAGGAAATTTAAAACAAAATTTGTTTAACAAAATCAAAACAAAAAGAAATTAAAACAAAACGTGTTTTCATGATCGGCGCCCAAATCGGTCCTAAGCATCCTCGATCCCGAGAAACGTGACATACGGAGCTAGCGGTGACGATCACGAGAGCGTCCTGTGTCCCTCGAAAGAAACGTACCCACTAGTTCACAATTTCTGCATGAGCCAAAAACATCTGTCGGGTCTCGTATCTCCCACGATGTCCGAACAGCTGTAAGCTTGTCGCACATGCGCTTTACTCGAGGTATGGTCCCATCAGTCTAGCCTCCACGGTCACGGATGCATGTGATAAAAGATACAGAAAAATATAGTAAAACCATAAAAGAAAGGACAAGGTAGCCAGAGCGAAAGAAAATCATGAGATGGAAAAAGGCTGAAAAACTCTGGCATTGCCGCCCGAAAAACGTGTAAAGTAACCAAGCAATAAATGAAAGCAACGGCAAAATTTTCAAAAAGCAAGATCTTGAAAATCGAAAACAGTAAACACGCTCCCCTTAAGAGTATAAAAGAAAAAGCGGTGAGGTGTAAATCATCAAAAGCTTTTTAAGGCAAACAAACGCTCAGAAGAACAAAACCACAACGCTCAAAAACAAAATAACCACTCGTCCAAACACGATGCCTGCTCCATCTTCCGTCTTCTTCGTCGAAGGTGCCAACCTAGGCAGAAGGAACCATCTGGCCTACAGCATGGTCAACGAGCATCCAGAAGAGCTACCGAACGAGCTCGGCAGGATGCCACGTCTAGTCTTCGTCGACGGACTCTACTCGTCGCGGTTCTTCATCACGCCCATGGAAGAGACGTTCTTCTTGGAGGACCATGGCACTCTGAGGACCTCCTACTACGACTCGGCCAACTCCATCATGTTCTTCATCTCCGAAAGACTACAGGAGTTCAACCTGGAGTCCACTTGCCATACCCTGGAGCAAGGTACCTACTACCAGCTCTCGATGACGGCCCAAAGCATGCCCAGAGTCACTCGTCTGCCCGTAACTTGGCCAAAGGCCCGACTACTGGTGTGGAACTGCAGAGGAGTCGCAAGGCGTTCCCAGGAGTTCTCGCGTACCCTGAGGGACCTGAAGAACCAATACAAACCAAACATGGTTCTTCTCACGGAGACCCAGTGGCAGCCTCAAGACGATCACGGTCTCATCCCACTCCGGTTCCCTCAAGCAAACCGGTTCGAGCTTCCAGGTCAGAACAACGCAGGCGGCATGTGGTTCTCGTGGAGCGACAGTATCCAAGCCAACATCAACAACGACCCCAACAGCTTCAGGGTCAACGTCGTTCCAAGGCGATAAATGTATTTTCTTTTTTTATAAAATATCAATGTAATATTTCTCTTTGTAATCAAAATATTAGTATTAATAATATTTATATTTCCGCTTATCTATGGCATCAATTACCTCTTATGTGTATGTTCTGCGACAGCTGGAGTCCCTTGACTGGATCCATAATGCACTAACTAAAATAATATAAAATAATAAACAATGGAGCGAACTATGCAAACAAGGACAACAAACACACAAGGACTGCCCAACAAGACCTAACGCCCGCTTCGCTACCAAAATGAAACGCCTCGACCCGTATTTACCGTACACAGTAAACACGTGCCGGAACTGTGACGACCCAACCATACCAAGCCCAGCATACAGTGTATACAACAGAAACACTGGCTCAATAGCCCAAAGCAAAAACAACAATAATCATCATAACCGGCCCAATGGCCCAATAATAGTAAAAACATGCACAACAGAAGACTTAATAACTCACACAAACACTGTATGCGACATAGATGCAAACTATGGATCTAAGTCCTGCCCAAAGGATAACGCCGCAGCCTGTCTGGAATGTACCAAACCTGTACCAAAAATAACTCATCCTACGGGATGAAAGCCCGCAGGTGAGGGGTGAGTCCGAAGTGCTCACCGACGAAGGAAAGACAATCAATATGCACACTAAAATTACTCAAGTCGAAAACAAGGAAAAACCGCCAAAAACAAATCAAAAGACTCAAATAAAATCCAATTATTTCCAATTTTATCTTTCCGGGCCCCGTCACGGATAAGCTAGGGTCGTACCAGGTTATCAACCTGCTCCTGGTGCCAGATCAAAAAGAACCCGGGATCAACATCCTAATATCAAACTCAGGGATCAACATCCCAATCAAACCGGCATCAACACGCCCATCACAAGTAACCCAGATCATGGCCACCACAAAATAGTCTCAAACCATCCAGTCGTACCTCTACTTACCACGTGACAATTATATTACCGTCATTAAAATCAAATCACAGGGATCGACATCCCTAACCAAAATACCGGGATAGACATCCCGAACCAAACCAAGGATCGACATCCTTGTCACAATTTATTATTTGATCCTTTATACTTAATCTAAAAGACACAGAAAATAAATATTCAAACCCAATCAAAATACTAGGATAAACATCCCGACAGCAATCTAGACAATGGGATAAACATCCCGAGACAAACCACAACAAACACAATACTCAACAATGCAATAATCCACAAAACAAAATAACCGAGTAATACAGGCACATATTCAAGGAAATCCATCCTCACCTTGGTCGATTACTCAACTCCGGAAACAATGACCGGTCCGACGCCGGCTCCTCGGGAAACTGCCCGATATCCGAACCTATACAGCAAAACAACATGTACTCACATAAATGCACATAATCGGTATACTATGATGCCCAAACTGCGAAATAATCCCATCCAGGTTCATACCCTTTATTATTATCTTTTACCGAAAATATTTTACCGTACGTATTTTCGAATATAATTTCGGTACCATACTTTAATTAAAACTCTTTTTCAGAATATTTTCATAAAATAATATACTTTTCCAAAATAATAATTACCATAATTTTTCCTGGAATTTATAATATATGTATATATTTTCCATAATATTTCCAAATGCTTTTCCAAACAATTATAAATCATCATAATTATATATATATTTTAGAAATGTATCTATATATATTTTCCAGGAATAATAGCATATACATATTGTATTCCAGAGAAATAATAACATATAATTAAAATTTCCAGAAATATTTTCAAGGCATATATATATTTTCCAAACTAACCATAATAATAATTTACAACAAAACATATTTATCAAGGTATATATATACATATATTTTTCCTCTAAAACCATAAATCATACATACTATATTTTCTCAAGGTAAATATATTTTTTTCAGAATTAAATACCAGTAGTTAATTATATTTATATCTATATATATATATATTTTTTTTTCAGAAAAGAAAAACCCAACCCGCAACCCAGGAGGTCGCGACCTGGCCGCGACCCGCCTAGAAGAATCGGGTTCTTACCTAGCAGCGGCGGTCGACGGCGCGGCAACGCGAGGGAAGGCTAGCGCAGAGTCGGCGACATCGGGGCGACTCCACGGGTGGCGGAAAGGAGGCGGAAGGCTGACGGTTTCATCGTCAGCGGCGCTGGGAGCAAGATCCACGGGTTCTCCGCCGGGTCAACGCCTCTACGGCGCGCGTCAGGCGGCGGAAGGCGACGGGGAAGGCGGCTAGAGGTCGGCGACGGCGTGGGCGTCCTACTGGTGGCGTCGGTGAGGCGTGTAGCGGTGCAGAACTCCTCCCCGTGTACAGTAACCGAGAGGGGTGACGATGAACAGTACTCCTCCGGGTTTTCTTCTTCTTTCTTTTTTTTTTCATTTTCTTCTTTTCTTCTTTTTCCCTATTTTCTTGTTTTTTCAGTAATTCCTTTTCTTGTTTTTCATTTTTTTCCTTATTTTTCTTTTCCTTCTCTCAGTTTTTTTTTGTTTTTCTATTTTTTTATTTCTGTTTTTTTTTCCTTTTTTTTCCTTTTCTTTTTTTTCTCTCTTTTTTTTTCCTCTCTTTTTTTTCTTTTTCTCTTCTCTTTTTCTTTTTCTTCTCCTCTCCTCTCTTCCTCTCCTTCTGCTTTCTTCTTCCTTTTTATTGACATATTATACTGTTAATCCTGTGAACTCCTTAATAATGCAGCTTGTCTGCATTATTAAGCGAGTCTGGTCCGGACCAGAAAATAACTGATACCCCCTTAGTTGTTTTCCGGTGTGATTTTCCGAGAAATTCCGAAACCCGAAAAATACCAACTTAGGCCCGAAAAATCCACGGAAAAATCACGAGCGCGGGAAAACTCTTGGTTTTGAAAAACGACGCCCGATTTACCTTGAATTAATTACCCAAGATTAATTCAACAGTAAATCATGGTAAAAAGACTTTTACAGTCCCGGTAAAAATCCAAAATTTTTACCCGGGCTGTTACAGGATTCATTAGATAATGGTGGTCAGATTTGAAGCTATAAGAAAATTAGTGTTAAACTACTCTGCAAAAGTAAAAGATGAATAAGCCTTAGTTCTTTTTATGAATATAAAAAATTGGCATAAACCATGCTTAAATGAAAAAAGCTTGGGAATAAATTCCTTGAAAAATCAACAGAAAACAAAGCAACACAAGACACACTGGGGTTTGGGCGGGCGGGTTTGGGTTTGAAACCCAACCTGCTGTTTGGTTGAAAAAAATAGAGGGCGGGTTTGAATTGGGGTTTGGGTTTGGAAACCCACCATGCGGGTTTCGGATCCTCAAACCCGCGTTTTTCCACCCGCCCTGGGAGCTGAGGTTGGGGTTTGGTGGGTTGGGGTTTGTAAATTTGGGACGAGCGTGTCCCTGCCTAAATTTCATAATTCCCAAACTATCCCCCCAAATAAAAGCGTTTTTCACCATTCATTTCACGCAGCCGAGCTCGATACTCTTTCTATCCTCTCTTCTCCAGGTTCATCTTCCTCCATGCTTCTCCCCTATCTATCTCTTCTTCGATCGATTTCCAGCTCGCAACGACCATGGATTTTTGCAAATCCGCTTCCCTTCATCTTATTTCTTCCTCCTCTGCAACCTCTCCCCTCGTTCTTTCTCCATTTCAATTAATTCCGAAATCCCCAAAATTCCTGTCATAAACCCTAAATTCGATTTTGGGGAAAACACAATGGATCGATTAAATACATCCCAAAAATGTTAATAGCCGTTAGTTTCCTCTCTAATTCTCTCTAATTCGTCTTCTTTTTGGTTGATGTAGGTTGATTGAAGGTTGAAGTTCTTGTTGCTCTTCGATTCCATCTGGGTATGTGGTACTAGAAACTCGCTCATTATTCCTCTGTTACTCTCTGATTTAAGCTTTTGTGTATCCTTGATTTAACTGGAACTTATGATTCCATGATTCTTTATGGTGTCGCAGGCTACTTGTTTTATTTTTGTGTTATTATTCTCTGTTAGTTTGGCTTTACAATTGATTTTGCCCCTTGCTTGCTTGATTCTCCTTGTTGATTGATTGAATGGGAAGAAACATTTATGGTATTAGTTTATGTTCTGTCACTTTTCATCCTCCACCACACCAGCAAAAGAGAGAAAGCACAAAACAAGGTTTAATGTAATTATAATTGCTGGAAAAAAAACATAAATTTTGAAAGATTGTCTAATAATTCTGGTTGAGATGAATGTACTAGAGTCTTCAATGCTTTCTTCTTTGTGTTTCTTCTTTTCCATGTGAAACAAATGCAGTAAGTAATAGACTTGCTCAATTCAAAAAGAGTTTGGTGGTGATGTGATGAAGATATGGATGGCATGTGAGTTACTGTAACGTGAATGAATGCGTCCTGTCCTGCTTTTTATCCCCTCATTTTCTGCTTTTTTATCACAAGAATTTCAAGATATCAAGTTTATTTCCCACGTTTCCAGTAGTGCAACCAATATCATATACGTTGTTTTGATTCATCACACACAGCGTGTGCTCATGGGGTCAATTCTTTGGCCTACTAGAAGACAGTGCAATGCAAATGCAAATAGGCAATAGATACTAATGTTAATATAAGTTGTGGTTTTTTGTTTCTATTGATTGCAAACTTTCAAGATTTCATTGATACTAATGGAAAGATTCTTGGTGGAAGAGTTAAAATAAGCATGTGCTAGTGGTTGTTACTTGCTTATTTAGGGGTGTGTGCT
>JAKUCV010002095.1:69561-103074 GCA_028386065.3 Turnera subulata | reverse complement strand
GCCATATTAATTGTCTCGGAACCTGAAGCCTAGTTCCGCCTCAACAACCTCATGTCCATAACCTCCTATGAACATATATACCATGTAAGATATTTATTCACGGAAATCAAATCAAATACATGCCAATGTCATCGTCTTAAGCTTTAATCGTACACTAGGCCCGTTACTAAGAAATCCAGGTCTAAACCCAAAATTCAAACCCAATTTATACCTGGGTCTAAGGCCCACATCATAAGAACCCTTTGGGCCTAAAGCCCATCTCAAAATAATTATCCATTTATTGGGCCTAAAGCACATTCCCCAAAACCATTGGGCCTAAAGCTCATTTAAATTAGTTACATTTTATTGGGCCTAAAATCCATCTTAATTTTAATTACACTTTATTGGGCCTATAGCCCGTATTTATAATTGTCCTTGAGCCTAAAGCCCATATTCACTCTGCTTAACATTTATCGGGCCTAGACTCGGCCCGTTAACATAACCGTGACAAGTCGAACTCCCGAGCCCAACCTTTTCGGCCTAACGATTCATGACGCGTCGGAAATATATTCCGGCCACGCGCCTCTAACCTATCACACTCAGTCTTTCACTATTACCATTTATTTTGATACATCGATAAGAAGCTTTTACGATACATGATATGTACAAGAATTAAATTACAACATTGCCGGGAATTACCGTCTAATGCCGATCTCCGTACTGTCTCGTCGAAGCAGCAATAGTCCTTCTCGGATTCCGGTCAGTCCACGCCGGAATGAAACCCGAGTCGCCAGAAAAATCCCGAGCTCGCCGGATTCCGATCAACCTCGCCGGAAAATCCCCCAAAATTGTCAAACACATCCTAAATAGCACCGCCGAACCCAGAATCCCAAAAACAACATCAAAACTCAAGCAAACAAATAAACCACAGCCTTATATCGATCTAAGAAACTAATTAAATGCGTTGAATCCTTACCCAGAAAAAGAAAAAAGAAAACCATGAAGCCATGAAGCCTCTGCCCGGAAGAAATCCGCCTCCGGTACCCAACACCACCAGCAATGAACTATACCAATTCTTTGCCCGGAACCAAACCCCAAGCCTAGAATCCTGCTGCTAGACAAAACCCCGCCACTGCAACCACACCAACGGCACCGACATCACAAACCCAGCAATAGCCTTTAGCCACCAAACAAACGCAATACACCCGCCGCCATGAATCACCAGGCCGTCACATCCCATCACAAAGGAAATACTCCATAAACATCAAGACTCGAAATCGAGAGAAAGAAAGAAAATAGAATCCAGAAAATAAAAATCAAAAGGAAAAGGAAGTAAGGCCTACCGACTTATGGCGGCGGTGGCTTGCGTCCTGCAAACGCGCCTCGTCTCGGCTGCCGTCTTTTGAACTTGCAGCGGTGGCAGCGGCTAAGGAGGAGAAGGTGGCGGCTCGCATCCTCACGCAGCACCCGTCGTCGTGCACAGACCGTCCTCTTGGTCTTCTCGGCGATTTTGCAACGGCGGCGGTGCGGTGAGGTCGAGGCGTGAGTGGGAGATGAGACTCTGGTGACGGGGTTGTGAGGGAGCAGAGAGTTAGCAGAACGGGAAGAAAATAGGTAAGGGAAGAACAGTAAGAGAGGTTTGAGGGGAACGGTTTGGGTAACCGTTGTGAGAAATCGGAAGAGAAGAAAGAAAATAAACGGAGAGGAGGACATGGGGAGGGAGAGTGCGGCGGAAACGAAACGAAGAAGAAAAAGATAAGAGAGAGGGAAAAGAAAAGAGATGTTTATATACTCTAGGGTTAGGGTTGATTTCGGCCGGGACCAAAACGACGTCGTTTTGGTCTTAGGCACGGTCAACCCTCTTCCCTTGGTCAAAACGCAGGTCAAGTGTGTGTTTTGTGTTTGGCCTATCCCGAAACTACGTAGTTTTTGACAAAACTACACCACACCATGTGTTGCACCCCAAAACATAAATAAATTCCGTAGAACCCGAAACTAGAATTAAATCCAACATATATATAAAAAATTATTTTCGTGTAAAAATAAATTAGTAGCATTACTTTTCTAGACCAAAAATCCCGGAAATTCTTCAAGGGTAAAGTTGGAATTTAAATTCCAAAAATTTGAAAATTCCATAAAAATTAATTAACAAAAAAATCGGGGCGTTACATCACTAAACAAACATTTTCTAGGTTTATTCAAGCTTAATTTCCGGTTCATAGAGTATAGGAGGATCTCCAACAAATGCCTCAAAGTTGTAAGAAAAGCAATGTGGTCCAAAGCATGAAAGAGACATTAACCCATTAAAATAATACCCTTATCATACACACCAATCCCACTAACCTCAAACCTTAGGAAGTCTGATTTCATTATTTAATTCAAGGGTTTTGTTGGTGGATTAAAATATTTATAAACCTAATTTGTCATTAGTCAAAACTAATTAAGCACATGGTTAGGTAATTAGGTTAATTTACTAATTAGCACTAATCGGCTAATTAATTAATCACTAATGCACATACTAATTACCTTAACCCAACATATAGGACTAACGAGTAAGGAAATAATTATTCATATAAATGTTTTATAAAAATTGATAATTACAATTAAGTCGTTGATCAAAGTACAGAAGGAAATATAAAAATTATTCTACTCACACAACTTTTAAAATGAGGAAAACATATTTAATTATCTTAAGTATTAAAATAAATAAAATTTTTATGAAAAAAGGAAAAAAATAAATATATAATTAATATAAATCTTTATTTTTGTATGAGCTTTTCGAAAGGAGAGAAAATTTTTATAAATTAAAATTTGTAGCATAGGAGGTTATATAAAATGATTGTAGACAAATTTAAAATCTATATAAAGGGAAAAATGTTGAAAAGAAGTTTATAAAATATTTATATTCAATAATATCAAAAAAATAAAATATAAATATAAAAAAGATTGATATGCAAAATTAATGAAAAAGTAGGAATAAAAATTTTGAATAAAAAACTTAAGTATCAAAAAATAAAAAAATATTTATTGATATATTTTTTTATAAAAATAAACGGAAGATATAATTATAATGCTTATACAGATAAATAAGTAAGAAAATAGTTGAAGAATATAATTATTCTATATTAGTGATGAAGATACCTAGAATGTAACAACCTTAGATAAGCTTCCAGAATTAGGAATATATATCGTCCATCTTAAAATAAGAAAATAAATTAAAAAGATGAAAGAGTAAGACCAGAAAACTATAAGAATTTTTAAAGAACATATGATCCAAGAGTTTATTATATCCCGAGGAACCAATTAACATTGGTTGCAGTGGTAAAACGCACTGCATTCTCTTCAACTCCCAAAGTTTAGGTTTCGAGTCCTAATGAAAACTAATTGAAATTGTGGTCGTATCTCATAAAGGTGACACATCGAATCACGAAAATCAAGGAAGAGATTAGCCTGATAGTCGATTGGAATACAAAAATTGGCTAACTCAATAGTGACCGTAGTATTACACAACCTTGGAGTATGTAGACACAAGAAAACCAATGGAGTGGTTACCTAGATGGGACAAACATTTTTCACTGGTTCACTCCTTTTTATGGCCTTTTATCATCTAAATCGAAAAGAAACACTCTCATGGTATTATAATTGGACAGTGCATGATGCAGGCAAAGCACAAACTCCAGAGTCCAAAAAGATCACGAGTAACAACAAGAACAGAACCTACTAGAAGAAAAGAAACACAGCATACACAAAAGAAAAAAAAAAATACTAGTAACGCTCATCTCGGATCAATAGCTCTTCTGTACGGATTTTTAAAAATGGGACCCTCCCAAAAAAGAGAAAAACAGTATCCTCGTCATCTACTGTGTCCTGATTTCCAAATGTGCATTCGTATTATATTATTGGAAGAGTGGGTTAATTAAAGGGATTATTAGTACTAGTAGCTTAGCAAATTAAATAAAGAGAGGGGAAAGGTTCTTTCACATGACTTGTGAGGAGTTAGGAGTAATACTAATACGTCACCTGACACAAGATTGTCAGTAAAGCGTTTTCCTTTTCGAGAATTTGGCATAAAAAAATAATAAAAAAAAATAAAAAAGAAAGAGTCAGAAGAAGGGACAGACAGCTGCTGCTCAAGGAGTGGTGTGGGGTTCACCTGGCCTTTTGTTTTCTCTTAATTTATAAACGAAAATAACATTTTATTTAGTGTATTTCTTTTTCTTGTTAAGTGCTAGTGTGTGTAAGTGTAGGATAAAAAGTAAAGCACGCCGGGCACGCGGGGGCGGGTACTCACTACGTCTCACGTGCCGCCACGTGACTTTTATCTTATCGAGGCCTGTTTTGCCTCTTTTGTTTTTGTTTTGTTATTACTGGGGGTTTCACATACGTGGACTGTGGGCACATGCTGCTTTGCCTGTTTATATAATAAACCACTGTAGTGTAGTGTAGTGTGGTGTGCCCTTTGTTTGTTTGTTTTCTTCTTTACCTCTTTTGCACAGCAAAGTTGGCCTTGTATTTTGATTCTATTTTCTCATAGCCGCCATTGAGGAACTTTTCTTTTCAATTTGGCGAATAAACAATTTTTTTTATATTGTTTTGATTTTGGTATCTTTTGCGGGTAATTTTGATCAGGAGAGTCACCAATTTTATGCAGACTAGATTTCTGGGACATATGGAAGTTAAAAAAAAAAATCTTTTCACTCCCCGAAATTGACCAAACTAAACAGTAGTAAGGGTCAGAAACTATAATAATTGTATCTTGAGATTTATAGCCAACAAAATATATTGATGGATGTAATGTCCTCACCCAGAAAATGGAGGAGCGAATGTTTTGCTGAAATAGTAATGTTGAAGGATATTTTGTTAGTAAACCATATTTTTCTATGGATCTAGAAATTTTTAATTGCTAATAATAATTTTCTTATTAATTTTCTGGTGAATTCTGTCACGTATGGCTTGACCAAAAAAAAAAAAACAAATGTCACATCACACATGGGGCCCATTGACCAATTATTTAGCACCTCGTGTCAAACTTTGTAGAAAGGCCCGTATGGATGCCATCATCCAAGGAAGCCCACAAACATTACTTTGGAAGTGAGCCAGAAACACTACTTTGACAGTGGCCCATAACTAGTTTGTTGATCTGTGCTGTGCCCAACGATGGCAACACCAGCGAGTGGTTCCAACATCTATCTATGGTTTTCAAGTGCAAGAGGAGGAGTTATGGTTTGACATGCGGGCGTTAAACCACGAATTATAGGGTTTGTGGTCAAGTTTATCAATGTGGCAGGCTCCGAATCTTTCTTTGAAGTTGAAAACGTGATGCATAATTTTCTCAGTCGCACATGATTTCTTGATGAAACTCGCAACTGTGCTGGATACCGGAGAACCCATATGTTTCATCCATGAATCCATAAACAGATATTATTAGTATTCAGCTATTGAAAAATGTCAAATGTGACATTTAAAACGATACCCAACTTACCCTACTTAGGTTCTATTTTATTTAGGTAGGAAAGGGATTTTTTCTTTTTCTTTCTCATGCTCATCTAATCTTTTTGCGAGTTTAGGTACAGAATTACCATTTCCAGAACCTCTGTTCTTGGCAGGCTTATACTGCAATTGGTTGAGTGCAACTGTACGTACTTTTCTCTACGGGTTTGCTCACTTCCGATATAAAATTGTCCAGTTTTCAACTAGAGTGCATCTTTGCACTTTTTCTTTCTCAATTGATTGCAACTTTGGTGCTTTTGAGCAAGTTTCTCTCCGCTGGTTTGTTTTGTCAGTCCCATGCCTGTGAAGCTTTCCTCCTTCTGGTGATAATTTAGTTAGGAATCATGCCAAGGGCACAAAAATTTATTATATAAGTTTCATAAGAAAATCCAGGGTAGAAATTAATTAGTATCCGGCTATTGATAAAAATGCTACACATTTTGGCCGTTTACTTACTTCCAAACATATAGTGCGCAACTACATCCTGATTTTCTCATTCTATCAAGAGAAAAATGCCTAAAGAAAATCAGCCAAACCCTATCGAGAGATCCACGGAAACTACGACCAACGTACCTCATCCAAAATAAAGCACAATCATCCATCTACAATACATGGAACATGATAGTAAATGGGTCACCATTTTGCATTCAAGTTAGTTGCTACTTGGATAATGTCGAAATCAACATGGTGTTTTTGACAGCATATTGGGTGGTGATGGCTTGTAAGTTCCACAAGCCAAAATAAAACCAAGTACTGATCAAGAGCCTACACAAAGAACATTTCATATCAAAGCAGTAAAGTAACTTAGGTATCCAGAAAAAAGCAAGAGTAACTAAATTAACTAGCAAGAGAAGACATAGCAACAGCTTCAAATTCAATTAGCATAGTTGTATAGGAAAAAAACCATCATCTAACCCAATTTAAGCTTCTCTGAAACGCTTTAGTTCCCAAATAACTAACACATGGCGCATATACTAGACCGCTGCTTGAGTCCTTTGATAATGCATCATACATCATCATTGCAATCTGAGTAAGACACCAAATTAATATAGTCCTCATTTTACTAATGGCTTGATATTAATGAAAGACAAGATCTAATGGAGATCAAATCAGCACAAAGCATTCCAATACTAAATTGTCTCCAATTTTTAATCCCTCCATTTTACCATTATTGGCTTAAGAAACTAGCATCGAATTACTGTCATAGGAGTCATATAGTAGAGACAACATTGTCAAAGAATGAAAATGCACCAAAATTTGTGCATCCAACTGTCAATTTGTCCAAGGCTAAATGAACCATAAGAGACTTGTGGACATTTTCCATGATATTCTTACTTTCCATAACATCAAAAATTTTCCAATATTCATACCAAAAAAATGAAGCAGCAAAAATTTATGCCCTATTGTTTCCCGAAACATAATTCAGAAGATCTAGGAGTACTTAAATTATCCACACCTTAAAACATGCAGACGTCATTCTACAGAACATCCAAAATTATTTCTACAAAAGCAAATCCTCTCATCTAGCTATGCATCTGAAAATTATCCAATACTCTTAAAAGTTGACAACCAAAAAGCTTGAAATGACTCCATCTTTGGTTGCTTGATCTTCATCTGGGCTTGGATTGCCCTAAAAAAATACAATTTTTCTCAAAATCTAGATGCAAAAAGGGCAAAGTTCATATCACGGTTGCTTTCACCACCACCAGGATAACTAACATAGCACTCACATTTCTAGGCCTGTATGTCCCCAACTTCCCTAGATACCTAATGCAAAAAAAGTTCTCAAAGATTAGAAGAAAAACATATAAAATCAAACTAGTAGTAGTTGATGGTTTCCATGGCAATAAAAGCAAATTATCACCATATATATATTAAATTAATTAGTAGAAAGCCTCAATGAAAATAATCAGGTCATTGTCCAGACCGATCAGTGGATGTGACCCATCCATTTCAATACTTGTATCATAACAATATGAAATCCATGGGGTCAGAGGCGGATCCAGGGGACAAACAAGGGGCCCAAACCCCCCTAAATCTTATATATTTCTATTTATGGTAGTAGCATTACATTGAATTGATATTGGTTTGGTGGTGAGTAGTGCCTCAATTCACCATATTGGCTCGAGGTCGAGTCAGAGAATGCGCTTTTTTACACATTTTCCTGGACCCGCCCCTAGTTACTTATATGATTGGTCCCAAATTAAAAGGGATCATGGAGGTGAATTTGACAACTTTGTCTTTAATTATTTTTGTGATGAAAATGACATAGAACATACTTTTTTTGTGATGAAAATGACATAGAACATATTTTTATGGTGGAGAGAAAAAAATCGGACCTTACAAGAGATGGTAAGAACCATGCTAAATGAACAAAGCTTGCCTACATACTTTTGGATAGAAGCTGTAAATACTGCTTGTTACATTTTAAACCGTGTAACCATTAGATCACAACTTGAGAAAACACCATATGAGCTTTGACATGATAGAAAATCAAACATAAGTTATTTCAAAGTTTTTGGGTCAAAATGTTTCATACTTAATACCAAGGACTCATTAGGAAAGTTTGATGCCAAAATCTGATGATGGAGTATTTCTTGGATACTCACCCAGAAGCAAATCCTATAGAGTTTACTATAAAAGAAGTGTCATTGTTGAGAAGTCGATATATGTGGTATTTGATGAGTTTGATTCAACTAACGATGATGTCAATGTTGAGAATGTGTTTAGTCAAAAACCACAACCAAGAGATATCATTGTAAATGATTCTGACAATTCAAATGAGGTGGGAAAAGAAGAGGAACCACCTGTTGATGTTACTCCTCCAAAAGAAACCGAATCACCAACTGCACCAACTGTGCCTCTAGACAATTCGACATTGAAGGAGCCAAAAGGACTTTCAACAAATGACATCATTGGAAATCCATCTAAAGGAGTTACTACACGTGTTTCACTACATAATATTAATTCCCAATCAGGCTTTCCTTTCGCAACTTGAACCTAAAACTATTGTTGAGGCCATCAACGGCGAAAACTGGGTCATGGCTATGCAAGAAGTAACCAATTTGAGAAAAGTAATGTTTGGGAATTTGTCCCTAGGCCCACTAATTGTCCAATAATTAGAACAAAATGGGTATTTAGAAACAAATTGGATGAGGCAGGAAATGTGACAAGAAATAAAGCAAGACTTGTGGCACGAGGATACAAACAGGAAGAAGGAATTGACTTTGATCAAACATTTGCTCCAGTGGCACGATTGGAGTCTATCCGAATGCTCCTAGCATGTGCATCCTTCAATTCTTTCAAGCTTTACCAAATGGATGTGAAAAGTGCCTTTCTAAATGGAGTCATTATGGAAGAGGTATACGTTGAAAAACCTCCTGGATTTGAAGACTATCAACATCCAAGGCATGTCTACAAACTCAAGAAGGCCTTATATGGCCTTAAGTAAGCTCCAAGGGCTTGGTATGACAGGTTAAGTTCATTCCTCCTTTCTTAAAGTTTTGTTAGAGGTAAGGTTTGTTGACCAAAAATTAGGGTTTATTACCTCCTAATGCATAACTATGAATAACCATGTTAATTATGTGGTTTTGTTGACTAACAAATTACAAGTGTATTGCTAGCTTTGCTTGTGTTGATTTTTGTCTGCAGGAAAAATATGGTTTATGCCGATACCATATCTTGGACACATGACATATGGTTTTTATCAATACCATATCTTGGATACACGACATATGGTTTTTTATCGATACCATATCTGCGAAGCTGTCACTTTCAACTTTTTGTGCAAGTTGTGTGTGGTCCTGCAAGCATTTAAATTCCACTTCCAGCCATTTGAATTGGAGAACAAGTAAGAGGGAAGACTTTATGGAGGTGCAGAAGATATTCCCACCTAACTCCCACTAAACTCTAGAAGGTGGTCCAAACTTTCCAGATTTGGTAATTCTTTGCAACCAAGGAGTTGACATGCATAACGGCACCAAACTGAAGCTTTTATTGAACTGAAGTCAACTAGAGTACAAGGAGCCGTTGCAGGAGCTTATCCCCCACACTCAGATTCTCTAAAGAGGGACGTTTACATCTCTGGAAGTTTATCCCAACTATTGAGCAAAATCTGAGTGTATACTTGAGCTAAAAGATTTGGTTTTTGATCTGGTTTTTCTGCTTACAGTGGGAATTTGTTTCAAGGGACAATTTGTAAGCAAAGCTTGGTTTAGTTTTGCTGGGTACTCAAGTCTAGGATTAGATTTGAGGGTAGGTTCAAGCTTAGTCTGTGAAAAGCTTGTACAGGTTAGAGCTTAGCTTGTGAAAAGTTTATAAAAGTTCGAGCATAGCCTAGAAAAGCTTGTGTTTGTAAAGGTTAAGAATGATTCTGCAAAAACCTAAGTATAGTGAGTGTTTGAAATTCTAAAGGAAGGAACCTTTAGGTAGTGGAGTACCTGGTGAGGGGGAACCACTCTAAATCATCTATGTTCAATCTCTTTCTCTCTCTCTTTACTCTATACACTCGCCAAGTGCTCGAAAGATTTGGTATCACAGAAACCAAATCTCTCGGCAAAGATTTGGTATCGAAGAAACCAAATCCCTCTGTTCGAAAAAGTTTTTAAGCCTAATTCACCCCTCCCTCTTAGGCACTTTTGGGCCTATAATTGGTAGCGGAGCTGCATTCTCTGTTCAAGGAGTAAAATCCAAAGACAAAGATCATGGCTTTCGAGGGTACAAGTGTGAACAAGGCACCCTACTTTGATGGGGCAAAGTTTGATTATTGGAAGTTTCGCATGAAGATCTTCCTTGAAGGGAAGCACATTGAAATGTGGCATATTGTCCAGAATCCTTACAATAGGCCGAACAGTCCTATGCATCTCTGGACTGATGATGAAATGCAGAGAGCAAAGCTTGATACTCAAGCCAAAAATGCTCTATTGTGTGGTATTAGTGAAAGTGAGTTTCAAAGAGTTAGATCTTGTGAAACTGCTCATGAAATTTAGAGACTATTGTGCATCATTCATAAAGGCACAAATCAAGTTAAAGAATCAAGGCTCAATCGCTTGATGCGAGAGTATGAGCTCTTTCAAATCTGGAGAAACCATACAAGCAATGGATACTCGTTTTACTATACTTTGCAACAACCTTGCATCACTTGGAAAGGTGATGACACATAGAGAAAAGGTGGCAAAGATTCTGAGGTCACTTCCCAAAGAGTGGGAACCTAAAGTGACTACCATTGAAGAAGCTCAAAACCTAAACCTCCTTTCTTATGATGAGCTTATTGGAAAATTAATCTGTCATGGCGATAAAATTACTGAGCCAAAAAGAAAGGATGTTGCTTTGAGGGTACAATAGGCAATCGATAGTGATGATAGTAACTCCGATGTAGCTCTTCTCACGAGAAAATTTGCAAGATATCTTAAGATGAAGAAGCAGCTCAAAGGAAAGGCATCTAAGGATGTGAAGGCTGACGAGTCTAAAAAGGAGCCCTTGGTGTGCTTTGGTTACAATCGACCAGGGCATATAAAATCAGAATGCCCTTACCAAAAGAAGGGAAGATCTGGTTTTTCAAAAACTAGAGGGAAGAAAGCGATGGTTGCTTGGGATGATTCTAATTCCTCCAACAAGGCTGACGAGGAGGAGGAGATAAATCTTTGCTTCATGGCATATGAAGACTCTAAGGTAACTGATTCTACTGATTTTAATCTTGAAGAATTACTCGAAGCATTTGATGAGTAGCATGATAAATACAAGCAAGTTATTAGGAAAAACAAAGAGCTTAAGAAGAGAATGGATTTGCTTGAGTTTGATGATGAAGCATATAAGAATGAAAATGAAAAACTTGGGCAAGCTGACTTTAATGCTGAGAAAATCTGTGATGATCTAAAAATAGAAAAATTTGCTCTTAAGAGTGCATATGATGAACTCGAGAAGAGCTATACTAGTAAGAGTGATATGTGTAAAGATCTTGAAAATAAAAAAGGTGTTCTTGAAAAGCATGTCACTGATCTAAAATCTTCTCTGGAGAAATTTACTGGTAGTACCAATAATTTGAATATGTTGCTAGGACAACAAAGAACTCCTATGCAAAAAGAAGGATTAGGTGCTACACATTTGTTTGTTGAAAAACCAAATCATACTGTGAGATTTGTTAGGGCAGAATCTAGTGTGCCATACAAACCCTACACCACACACCTAAGTAGTTATAGGCCACACAAGTATGTGAACAACTATGCTTCAAGATCAAGTAGATCAAATCTGGTAACGAAAACCAAATAGGAAGAACATGGCATATAGACTAGATCTGGTTTTTGACAAACAAAATTGTAGAGTGCAGACGCATAGATTTAGTAGTAATTCTTACTCTTCTAGGAAACATACATACACACATTTTCATGCACCACGTATTACTTGCTATTACTGTGGAAAGAGTGGTCATGGCATCAAAGCCTGCTGGATTAAAAAGAGAAATGAGAATGTTAGATATGTGTGGGTTCTAAAAGGAACCAAAGATATATATATATGTATATATTACTATCTAATACTACATATATACTACCACCAAAAGATTCAAATCCAACTAACATGACAAAAGAAAATATAATAAAGTACATGAGTTGAAGTGAACTTTTGGTCTATATTATATTATCCTTTTATCTTTTTTGTTATATTTGAACAAAATGGATAAAAGGGATATACATATATATATAAAATTGTTATTTTATATTTTTACGGGTGTTATTCCCATCCACATCCCCAAATTAGACTCGGGTTGAAAATTCTCCCAATCTTCATCCCCACGGGTCAATCATCGTCCCCATCCATCTTTCCACGATGGAGATTCTCCACGGGGATAGTGAGGATTTTTGCCATCCCTAGACATGACACTTATTAAGCACTTATGTGGGCCTCACATATCAAAAAAATGAATTTTATATTATTTTCATTACGGACATGTGGGGCCCATATTTGCTATCTCGCCTAACTGCAAATTCTTGAGGTTGGTAAGGAACAATTGGATTTTCAACTATATCATGGTGGAGCAGGGTACTTTATTCGATTTGATCTTAACTCGGAGTACCTAGTGGTTCAAGGCTCTACACCCTAGTTTCCCCTATATTGTTTTTGTTGTGGTGTCATCTGCAAAGTGCTTCAAAGACTGGAGTGGCTACAGAAAGCAAACTCATTGATGTATGTGTTTGAGCTCCACGGGCAAGCTTATTGTTGGCCTAAACATGGGCTAATTATCCTCTTAAGCTCAATTAGTGAACTAACCATATTTAGTAATGGTTTATGAGTAATTTTGATGACTAATAAACTACTTGAAAGAATGCTTTGAATATATTTTGTGTTGATTAAGTATACAAGAAGATGCATGGTTACTAGAAAAATCAGACGCTTATGCAGGATGGTTTTTGAAGCAACCACATGAACACGACCTGTCACTATCACACTTTTCTGCAACTTGCATGTGGTCCTTCCAGTATTAAAATCCCACTCACAATGGCCTAGTTTGGAGAACAAGTAAGAGAAAAGATTCAGAAAAAGTACAGAAGACTTTCTCTCTCAACTCTCACTCAACTTAATGAAGGTGGTCCAAACTTTCTTTTCTTGACAATACTTTAAAACCAAGGAGTTGGCATGTTGATGTGGTCCCAACTTGAAGTAAATGTGAACTGAAGTCAACTAAGGGTTTCAAAGAGCTGTTGCAGTACTTTCCCCCCAAAACTCAGAGCTATAACACCTCTGAAGAATCATCCCAAACAATTGAGAAAATCTGAGTTTGTACTTTGTGCTTACACCTGTGCTTTCTGATCCAGTTTTTGTAATTTCATTCAAATTCATTGAAAGGATAGTTTATAAGAAAAACTTAGTTTAGTTTTAATGGAACTCAAGCCTAGGATTAGATTCGAGGGTAGGTTAGAGCTTAGCCTGTAAAAAGCTTGTAAAGGTTTGAGCTTAGCCTAGAAAAGTTTATGTTTTTAAAGGTTAAGGTTGAACCCGCAAAAAATTAAGGATAGTGAGAGTTTGAAATCCTAAAGGAGGATCCTTTAGATAGTGGAGGTACCTGGTGATGTGGAACCACCCTAAAATCGCTTGTATTTACTTCTCCTCCCTTCCTTATTTCTGTTCTTCTTTCCAATCTCACTACTGCAGTCCAGCATGTGGTTTCTCAAAAACCACATCAGTCCTAAACCCAAAAAAAATTTAAGCCTAATTCACCCCTCTTCTCTTAAGCACATTTGGGCCTACATTTATGTCTATATTTGTTAAGTTATGTTGAGGTTGTTGACAGTGGGTTTTGCAGATGCTGTTTGTTTTTTATTTTATTGCATTTGTATTGATTTAGTCATCTTCCTTATGAGTTTCTTGTATTTTTTCTAAGGCTTTCAATAAAATTCAACAATTAGCATAAAAAAAGAAACATGTAGAGCATATATCAAACCCCAATCCCTAACTTACTATTCTTAGTACTTCACAAGGACAAGTGGAACAAATCTCTCTTTTAGCCAACCAATTACGACATCTCTCTTCTATTTCGTTGACATACTTTACAAGAATAGCAAAAGGTGTATTACAAATATAAAAGTCTAACATCTTCTAACAATCTCTCTTCTATTTCATTGACATACTTTACAAGAATAGCAAAAGGAGTATTACAAATATAAATGTCTAACATCTTCTAAAGTTAAGGCCCCTGTATTAGCCCAAAACAATCAAAATTAATTGATTTGCACCAAAAAAACTGCTGGCATCTGATGAACAAAACACAACATAATTAATGGGAAGTATCAGCAAACCATTCAATGAGCAAACTGTGATGATAGTTTACCTTCGGGGATCCAACCATAGCTGTGGGAGAAACTGAGAGCATCAAGGTGAGCAGTGCTGATGCCGTTGCAATGTGATATGGAAGCATAGTCTCCATGTAGTAGCTCAGCTCCACTAGAGATCTATAAAAGTTTGACAAAAAAAATCATTTTTATAATTAAAGTCACAAATACTAGGTATCGTAACTGGCAGGAACATACATAAATACGTGTTAAAAATTTCATTATCTCAATAATCCTTCCAAAAATACCTGAAAATGTGGTGAGCAAGTAGGGTTTGCTTGGAGGAGCTGCAAAATAGAGAAAAGGGCAATCCAGGTGCAGATTTATGATTGAAAGTGACTCTAGAACCAGAGTGGGGTGTAGTGGAGCGAAAGACAAATATGAAAGTTCTGCCGTGGACATGGTGGTTGGGGTTTTGGACCTGATTAAGCCCAAATTTGGTAGAAGAGATATTTGGAATTGACGTTATCATGTGACAAAAGCTACTAGAAGGGATTAAAAAAGAAAGCTAAGAATAATTATTTAGATATACCGAGTTACACTTCCAGTACAACCAAATGTATACGTTATAACCGAACATAAGTTATAACAAGATAACAACATAAAAGATTAAAGACAAGCTACTTAACATGCACTTGTAAATGGTGAGAGGAAGCACATAAGTCATAAGAACAACTGTATGTGAACTTGCAACTGCACATGAAAATGGTGGCACAACAAGAGATTCACTTGTCACAAGCAACTTAAAAAGTCAACTAAGTTGTTTCCATTAGTCGTTATAAAACGCAGTTGCATTGCATGATGACATAAATACGTTACAAAATCAGGTTTGAGTCTTGCAAAGCAACAAGCCAGCATTCCACAGGTGTATTAAATGTGGACCAATTTTACCTAAAAAATTATCGAATTTTTTTCAGCATCTATTATAATATATAAAAGCAAAGCCCTCACTCAGGAGCTCTAAAATTTCAACACTTAGGACTCTTAGGATGTGACATTTGGCAAAGTACAGAATTGACATGTGGCAAAATATATTAAAAAAATAAAAAATGGGACCCATATACAAATAACCCCACCGTTATTAGTTATATTTTAAGGATAACCCAGATTTTTTGGTGGCCTCTTTTTGTTCCGTTTATTCCTCACTGTTTTCTTAGCTATATTTTGTTGTTAGTGGAGTTAATGTCAAACAATCCCACTAACTCTCTGTTTAAATTTAAAAAGGGAAGGAAATTAATGAGAGGAGTTATTCTCACAATAAATCACATATAAATATACAAAATGGCTACATCAAATTCAAACAAAAAAAAAAACGGCATCAATATGTCATTAAGAAAATTAGACAACAAATTAAATATATATATCAATAGGATTAACACATATACCATCCCTGAGAACTATATATAAGGTAAGAAAACCTAGAATTTTGCAAATCCAAATCTACATTCACCTGCAGACACTCCTCTCCCACAAAAGACAATCCATCCAAAAAAGGTCAGCAAACCTACTTTTGGTTCTTTTCCATTGCATTGTTTCCGATTTTCTTCCATATTGTTAACAATAAAATTCCATTGCATTATTATTCATATTAACAAATTTTTTATTACAAAAAATATTGGGGAAAAAATTTTGAAATCAACCTAAACTGATTTCAGCCATTCTTTTTGTCCGAATTTAATTGCAACCTTCCCTTTTTCCTCCATATATAGGTACCAACCTCAACCTTTCCACAAAAGGTAAATTAAATCTTTAGTTGTTTTGATTTTAATATTTAGTTAAATCTTTATATTTTTTAGGTATTATTTATTTTATCGATTTTTTAAGGTAATTTCTTGTGTTTTCCCACAAATCTCTCTTCTCTCCAAAAATATAGGAAAAAGAATTATCAAATCATCTTAAAGCATTTTTCTTTTGACCGTGTTTATTTTATATAGGTACCAACCTCAATCTTCCCACAAAAGGTAAGTCAAATCTCTTTTTACTTTGCTTTTAATAGATTTTTAGGGGTAAGGAAACCTTTACTCTAAATCTAGCAATAATTTTAATTTTATTTTATATTTACTATATTTATATTCAAGAATTATATCAATTGAATCACCCATTTTAAACCTTTAATTCCTACAGGCAAGCTCAAACCACCGAAAATTCAATCCTCCCAAAACTGGTAAGTAAATCTTTATTCTATATCTTGCATTATTTTATTCTATAATTTAATTCACCATATTTGATTTGAAAAGGTTTTTTAGGCTATTATGAACCTTATTTGTTGCGTGCCATTTTTTTTTTCCTCCATGGACCATTCTCATTTATTTTCCATGTGTCTAAAATTTAGAAAACGTAGACCACATATTATTTTTTTCCAATAAAAAATAAAGCCTTTTAAAAATATCCATTAAAGGTCCCACAAAAAGATTAAGTGTTTTATTATTAGCCTTTTTCATTCTATTCTCAGTATACTCAACGCATTTCACTGCTCCACCGGAAATTTCCTCTGCCCGTACCGTACTCCAAGTTAACAGTTCTCACAAATGACAAAAATATATAGTTAGAATTCCGCCTTTTAATTTCCTATTCAAATTACCAAATTACAAAGGATTGCTTTGTTTGTTGGTTTATTAATACAAACCCGATTTTGAATAACTACCTAGAAAAAAATTTAGACAGTATAGCACTAACCTTGTCAATTGATAATGAGAAAACAACATCTAGATAAATTCCAATACCTATTACTGGTATAAGTAGACATGTGGAAACAAAAAATTCTCGTGGCCCAGAATCAAAAAAAGATGAGTTTGGAGCATCAAAAAGCCTGTATCCATAGAAGATGGGCGGGGACTGAAAAACTGGGTTATCCGAAAATTTCTCAAAGCCCTCATTCTTTTTGAATCTATAAAAAGAATTAAATATAATGCATACAAATATTTTAAAAGTAAAATTAATATATGCTAAAAAATTTTAAAAACAAAGACCACATATATTTTTAAAAATTTAAAAAACAAAAACCACAAAAAAATTTCCCATTCATAACCATTATTCTTTTTAGCCTTCCTTTGCCTTTTTCCTACCTACTTCTTTTATTTTAAAAAATTATATTTGAATTCATTTTGATATTTTAAAAATAATAAATTTATTATATATTTTTTAAAATAATTAAAATAAATACCACATAATAATTTTTATCAAATAATTTTAAATCCTTTTAAAATTACCCATAAAAAATCAAATAAAATATTTAAGTGTATTATTAGTAGCCTTTACTCACAACATGTTTCCAACATATTTTAGTATTTTAATATTACCAAAACCATTACTATTTGGGATATATATAGAATTTTAAAATTTAATTTAATAAATATAGAAAAAAGAAACAAGAACACACAAAAAAAAGAAATGTTTGTAATTTAATAATATTGTAACAATTTAAATTTCTAACTTTTAAATTTGCAACACAATACCACAAAATTATTAATGAAATGTAAATAATGATGGTAAAAGCTACACATGGATTATTTTTGTAAATTGTATTTGAATTATTTTGGATATTTATAAAAATAATTGCATATATTACATACTAATTTAAAATAATAAAATTATTATATGTTTAAAAATTTTAGAAACAAAGAATTGATAATATTGCACATTAATTTATTTCAAATGGATTTCTTTAGATTTTTAATATTAGAAGAGTAATAATATTGTAACAATTTCAATCCCTATGAATTTTTTCCCCACCTCAACCTCACTATATTCAAAATGTAATGTAATTAATATGTAGAAAAGGTACACATAGAAATTACTTTTTTAAAATTGTATTTGAATTCTTTTTGATATTTTTAAAAGTCTTAAAAATTATATTATAACAATTCAATCCCTATGGATTAATTTTCCCATCCTTATCTCACTATATTCTAAATGTAATGAAATTAATATGTGGAAAAGCTACACATGGAAATTTTTTTAAAAAATTGTATATTCTGTGAAACACCCCGACCAACAATTACCCGTCAAACAATATTCACCATAAAACAGTGCCGTCCTGTGGCACAAACAGTGTATATAACAATAATCCGGCCCAACGGCCCAATAACAAACACGTCACCTGTAACAGCCCGACTAAAAATTTAGATTCTTATTGGGACTGTAAAAGTCTTTCTACAGTGATTTACCGAATGACTTAATCTTTGGTAGTTAATTCAAGGTAAATCGAGCGTCGTTTTTCGAAACCGAGGGTTTTCCCGCGCTCGAGAATTTTTCGTGGATTTTACAGACCAAAGTTGGTATTTTTCGGGTCCCGGAATCCTCAGAAAAATCACACCGGAAAATAACTAAGGGGGTATCAGTTATTTTCTGGTCCGAACCGGACTCGCTTCATAATGCAGACAAGCTGCATTATTGAAGTTCACACGCTGCACAGTGTTTTCACCGTTATAAAATGGAAGCAGGAGAAGAGAAAAAAAGAGAAGAAGAAAAGAGGAAGGAAGGAGAGAAAAAAAAAGAGAGGAAAAGAAAAAAAAAAGAGAAAAAAAAAGAGAAAAAAGGGAGGAAAAAAAACAATCAGGAATTAGGAAAAAAAGAAAAGAAAATAGAAAAAAATGAAAAAAAAGAAAGGAAAAATAGGAAAAAAAGGGATACTGTTCACCGTCACCCCCGAGTCCCCTGCCACTGTTCATGGCGGTGAGTTCCGTGCCGCTTCTCGACGCACCACCGACACCATCGAGCTCGCCACGCCGTCGCCGACTGAACGCCGCCCTCCCCATCGCCTTCCGCCGCCTGACGCGCCTATGGGAGCGGTTGACCTGTCGGCAGAACCCGTGGATCCGACTTTCTCCCGCCGCCTGCAGCACCAGCAGCTGCCGCCGTGCCCAGTTGCCGCCACCCTCGCGTCGCTCTTCCTCTGCGGTTGCCTTGCCTCGCCTCGCCTTCCTCCTGCCTTGATCCGTGTCGCCGCCGCTGCAACCCAAGGTGAGCAGACCCGCGACCCGCGTTCGACCCGGACGCTTGTGGTCTGGTTGCGACCTGGGTTGGGCTGTGGATGGGTGTTGGGCCAGGTCTGGGCGTGGGCCTGCTGCCTTCGTCTGGGCCGGCACTATTCATGGCCCAGTCCGATTTAATTAAAAAAACAATATATATATATATATTTATTCATATTCTGATATTTAATTTTGAGAAAGAAATATATATTTACTTTGAGAAAATTATGGCTAGTTTAATTCCAGTATTTTGAGAAAAGTATAAATTTATATACTTTGATAAACGATTAAGTTATTTTAGAGAAAAACTATTATTATTTGGAAAAAATATAAATATCATGAAAATAATTCCTGCAAAATTTTTTATATATATTATTTTTCCTGAAAAATTATGGTTGTGGAAGTATATATATATATGTGTACTTTGAAAATTAAAGGTAATTATATTTTGTGTTGGAAAATATTATTATATATTTAGAAAAAGATAAATACTATATATATTTTCTGGAAATTATAAATACGTTGTTATTTTTCTGGAAATTTTGGTGATTATATTTTGGGAAAAGTATAATTAATTTATGAAAACATTTTTAAAAGATTTTTAATTAAAGTATGGTACCGAAATTATATTCGGATATACGTACGGCATAATATTTTCGGTAAAAGATGATAATAAAGGATATGAACCGGGATGGGATTATTTCGCAGTTTTGGCATCATAGTATACCGAATATGTTCATTTGTATGAGTATATAGTTTTGTTGTATAGGTTTGATATCGCGCAGTTTCCCGAGGAGCCGGCTTGGGACCGGTCATTGTCTCCGGAGTTGAGTAATCGGCCAAGGTGAGGATGGATTTCGTTCATTATGTGCCTATATTACTCGGTTGTTGTGTTTGATGGTTATTGCACTGTTGAGTATTGCGTTTGTTGTGGTTTGTTTCGGGATGTTTATCCCATTGTCTTGATTGTTGTCGGGATGTTTATCCCAGTATCTTGATTGAGTTTTTGGATATTTATCACTGTGTCTTTTGGGTATTAAGAATAATGGAATAAATAATAAAATATGATAAGGATGTCGATCCTTGGTTTTGGATAGGGATGTCTATCCCGGTATTTCGGTTAGGGATGTTGATCCTTGTGATTTACGTGGTAAGTAGATGTACGACTCGATGGTTTAAGACTGTTTTGTGGTGGCCATGACCTGGGTTACTTGTGATGAGCATGTCTATGCTTGGGATGTCTATCCCGTGATTATTTTTGGGATGTCTATTCTGGGTTCTTATTTTTGGGATATCGATCCCTGGGTTCTCTTGGATTTGGTCTGGCACCCGGAATATGTTGATAACCAGGTCTGACCCCTAGCTTATCCGTGACGGGGCCCGGAAAGATAAAATTGGAAACTTGGATTTTATTTGAGTCTTTTTGGTCTTGGACCGGTTTTGGGTCGAGTCTTTCGGGTTGGTATATTTTGGCGGTTTTCCTTGTTTTCGCCTTGAGTAATTTATAGTGTTGCATATTGATTGTCTATCCTTCGTCGGTGAGCACTTCAGACTCACCCCTCACCTGCGGCTTTCACCCCGTAGGATGGATCATTTGTGGTACAGGTTTGGTGCATTCCAGACAGGCTGCAGCGTTATCCCTTGGACAGGACTTGGATCCATAGTTTGCTTCTATGTCGCATACAGTGTCTTTGTGAGTTATTAAGTCTTTCGCTGTGCATTATTTTTGCTATTGTTAGGCCATTGGGCCGGTTATGATGTTATTGTTGTTTTTTGGGCTGTTGAGCCCGAGTTTCTATTGTATACACTGTATGCTGGCCTTTGTTTGGTCGGGTCGTTACAGTTCCGGCATGTGTTTACTGTGTACGGTAAATACGGGTCGGGGCGTTTCATTTTGGTAGCGGAGCGGGCGTTAGGTCTTGTTGGGCTGTCTTTGTGTTTTTGTTGTCCTTGTTTGCATAGTTCGCTCTATTTGTTTATTGTTTTATATCATTTAGTTAGTGCATTATGGATCCAGTCAAGGGACGCCAGCTGTCGCAGAACATTCACATAAGAGGTAATTGATGCCATAAATAAGCGGAAACATAAATATTACTAATAATACTAATATTATCATTACAAACATAAATATTACATTGATATTTTATAAAAAATAAAAAGGTACATTCATCTTCTCGGAACGACGTTGACCCTGAAGCTGTTGGGGTCATTGTTGATGTTGACCGTGATGCTGACGCTCCACGAGAACCACATAGCACCTGCGTTGTTCTGGCCAGGAAGCTCGAACCGGTTTGCTTGAGGGACCGAAGTGGGATGAGACCGTGATCGTCTTTAGGCTGCCATTGGGTCTCCGTGAGAAGAACCATGTTTGGCTTGTACTGGTTCTTCAGGTCCCTCAGGGTACGCGAGAACTCCTAGGAACGCCTAGCGACTCCTCTGCAGTTCCACACCAGTAGTCGGGCCTTTGGCCAAGTTGGAGGTAACCGAGTGACTCTGGGCATGCTTTGCGCAGTCATCGAGAGCTGGTAGTAGGTACCTTGCTCCAGGAAATGGCAAGTGGGCTCTAGGTTGAACTCCTGAAGTCTTTCGGAGATGAAAAACATGACGGAGTTTGCCGAATCGTAGAAGGAGGTCCTCAGAGTGCCTTGGTCCTCTAGGAAGAATGTCTCTTCCATGGGAGTGACGAAGAACCTCGACGAGTAGAGTTCGTCGATGAAGACCAGACGGGGCATTCTGTCGAGCTCGTTCGATAGTTCCTCTGGACGCTCGTTGATCATGTTGTAGGCTAGCCGGTTTCTTCTGCCTAGGTTGGCACCTTCGACGAAGAAGATGGATGATGGAGCAGGCATTCTGACTTGGCGATTTTGTGTTTTTACTGAACATGTTTGTATTTATTTTTCTAAACGTGTTACAAACTTTCTTTCAAATACTTTTGTTGATTTACACCTCACCGCTAAGCCTTTTATACACTTATGGGGAGCGTGATTACTGTTTTCAATTTTCAAGATTTTTCTTTTTGAAAATTTAGCCGTTGCTTCATTTGTTGCTTCGTTACTTTATACGTTTTTCGGGCTACAAATCCCAGTGTTTTTCAGCCCTTTTCCATCTCGCCATTTTCCAACGCCCTGGCTACCTTGGCGTTTCTTTTTATGACTCTTTCTTGCATCTTTTATCACATGCAGTCGTGACCGTTGAGGCTAGACTGATGGGACCATACCTCGAGTAGAGCATATGTGCGACAAACTTACACCTGTTCGGACATCGTGGAGGGATACGTGACTTGACAGACGTTTTTGGCTCATGCAGAAATTGTGAACAAGTGGGTAACGTTTATTTCGAGGGACACAGGATGTGCTCGTGATCATCGCCTTGCGAGTTAACGGACGTCTTTTTCACGAGGGAACCGATGCTACCGTTAGCTGTGAATGTCACATTTCTCGGGATCGAGGATGTTTACGACCGATTTGGGCGCTGGTCATGAAAATATGTTTTTGTTTTAACTTCTTTATGTTTTGGTTTTGTTAAACAAGTTTTGTTTTTAATCTCTTTATGTTTGATTTTTTATTCTTATTGTTGATTTTTGTTTTGCTTTGAGATGTTTTGATTTTCTGTTTAACATAAGATTTCGTAACATAAGAGGTCTTGATTTAAAAAGAAAACTTATTTTATTTAATTCATAACGGTTTTAGAAAACAGAGAAGAGGTACTCTATTGAGTTACATGCTTCTCTAGATCTTTTACAAGTTTTTGGATGTTTTTGACGTGGGGAAAGAGTTTCGCACACGCCAGTTCTATCTGCATCACCGCCGAGCTGATCTTCTACAGTGAGACGTTCAGCTGCGATAGTGTCTGCAGTGGAGTGCTGCTTTCAGCCATTGCTTTGCCCTTCCGATCCTCAGCTTCTTTGCCAGCACGCTTCTTCCGCCGTCTGCTGGAGACGACCATGTGTTCTTTCAGACCGACGATGTTCGTCTTGAAGCGTTTCTTCGAAGGTTCTTCATCGGAGCTTGTCGGGAAAGCAGTGACACCGATATAGCTGTCGTTCTCGGAGTCTGAGGTAGTTCGAGATCGGATTGGAGAGTTCATGGCTGTATGTGAGTTTGCCAGTCATGAGGTTCGGTTTATACAAGCGGAGGAGATGTCGCTTAAGGGTATAAGCGGTATCTCGCGTTGAGTTTGGACACCTGGTGGACTATACCAGAAGCTTATCGTGGTAGGACCCACGGATAAGACGGAATTTTGAGGACGAAATTCTTTTTAATGTGGGTAGACTGTAACAGCCCGGGTAAAAATTTGGATTTTTACCAGGACTGTAAAAGTCTTTCTACAGTGATTTACCGAATGAATTAATCTTGGGTAATTAATTCAAGGTAAATCGAGCGTCGTTTTTCGAAACCGAGGGTTTTCCCGCGCTTGAAATTTTTCGTGGATTTTACGGACCAAAGTTGGTATTTTTTGGGTCCCGAAATCCTCAGAAAAATCACACCAGAAAATAACTAAGGGGGTATCAGTTATTTTCTGGTCTGGACCGGACTCGCTTCATAATGCAGACAAGGTGTATTATTGAAGTTAACACACTGCACAGTGTTTTCACCATTATAAAATGGAAGCAGGAGAAGAGAAAAAAAAAAGAAGAAGAAAAGAGGAAAGAAGGAGAGAAAAAAAAAAGAGAGGAAAAGAAAAAAAAAGAGAAAGAAAAAAAAAAGAGAAAAAAAGGAGGAAAAAAAAAAAAAAAAAAAAACCAATCAGGAATTAGGAAAAAAAAAAAAAAGAAGAAGAAAGGAAAAATAGGAAAAAAGGAAAAGAAAAAAAAAAGAGGGATACTATTCATCGTCACCCTCGAGCCCCCTGCCACTGTTCATGGCGATGAGTTCCGCGCCGCTTCTCGACTCACCATCGACACCATCGAGCGCGCCACGCCGTCGCCGACTGAACGCCGCCCTCCCCGTCGCCTTCCGCCGCCTGACGCGCCTGTGGGAGCCGTTGACCCGTCGGCAGAACCCGTGGATCCGACTTTCTCCCGCCGCCTGCAGCACCAGCAGCTGCCGCCGTGCCCAGTTACCGCCACCCTCGCGTCGCTCTTCGTCTGCGGTTGCCTTGCCTCGCCTCGCCTTCCTCCTGCCTCGGTCCGTGTCGCCGCCACTGCAACCCAAGGTGAGCAGACCCGCGACCCGCGTTCGACCCGGACGCTTGTGGTCGGGTTGCGACCTGGATTGGGCTGTGGATGGGTGTTGGGCCAGGTCTGGGCGTGGGCCTGTGCTTCGGGCCTGCTGCCTTGGTCTGGGCCGGTACTATTCATGGCCCAGACCGATTTAATTTAAAAAAAACAATATATATATATATATATATATTTATTTATTCATATTCTGGTATTTAATTTTGAGAAAAAAATATATATTTACTTTGAGAAAATTATGGCTAATTTAATTCTGGTATTTTGAGAAAAGTATAAATATATATACTTTGATAAACAATTAAGTTATTTTGGAGAAAAACTATTATTATTTGGAAAAAATATAAATATCATGAAAATAATTCTTGGAAAATTTTATATATATATTATTTTCCCTGGAAAATTATGGTTGTGGAAGTATGTATATATATGTACTTTGAAAATTAAATGTAATTATATTTTGTGTAGTAAAATATTATTATATACTTAGAAAAAGATAAATACTATATATATTTTCTGGAAATTATAAATACGTTATTATTTTTCTGGGAAATTTTGGCGATTATATTTTGGGAAAAGTATAATTAATTTATGAAAATATTTTTAAAAGAGTTTTAATTAAAGTATGGTACCTAAATTATATTCGGATATACGTACGGTATAATATTTTTGGTAAAAGATGATAATAAAGGATATGAACCGGGATGGGAATATTTCGCAGTTTTGGCATCATAGTATACCGAATATGTGCATTTATGTGAGTATATTGTTTTGTTGTATAGGTTTGATATCGGGCAGTTTCCCTAGGAGCCGGCTTGGGACCGGTCATTGTCTCCGGAGTTGAGTAATCGGCCAAGGTGAGGATGGATTTCGTTCATTATGTGCCTATATTACTCGGTTGTTGTGTTTGATGGTTATTGCACTGTTGAGTATTGCGTTTGTTGTGGTTTGTTTCGGGATGTTTATCCCGTTGTCTTGATTGTTGTCGGGATGTTTATCCCAGTATCTTGATTGAGTTTTTGGATATTTATCACTGTGTCTTTTGGGTATTAAGAATAATGGAATAAATAATAAAATGTGAGAAGGATGTCGATCCTTGGTTTTGGATAGGGATGTCTATCCCGGTATTTTGGTTAGGGATGTTGATCCCTGTGATTTGATTTTGAAGACGATAATATAATTGTCACGTGGTATGTAGTGGTAGGACTCGATGGTTTAAGACTGTTTTGTGGTGGCCATGACCTGGGTTACTTGTGATAAGCATGTCTATGCTTGGGATGTCTATCCCGTGATTATTTTTGGGATGTCTATCCCTGGGTTCTTATTTTTGGGATGTCGATCCCTGGGTTCTCTTGGATTTGGTCTGGCACCCGGAATATGTTGATAGCCAGGTCTGACCCCTAGCTTATCCGTGACGGGGCCCGGAAAGATAAAATTGGAAATTTGGATTTTATTTCAGTCTTTTTGGTCTTGGACCGATTTTGGGTCAAGTCTTTCGGGTTGGTATATTTTGGTGGTTTTTCCTTGTTTTCACCTTGAGTAATTTATAGTGTTGCATATTGATTGTCTATCCTTCGTCGGTGAGCACTTTGGACTTACCACTCACCTGCGGGCTTTCATCCTGTAGGATGGATCATTTGTGGTACAGGTTTGGTGCATTCCAGACAGGCTGCAGCGTTATCCCTTGGACATGACTTGGATCCATAGTTTGCATCTATGTCGCATACAGTGTCTTTGTGAGTTATTAAGTCTTCCGCTGTGCATTATTTTTTTTATTGTTGGGCCATTGGGCCGGTTATGATGTTATTGTTGTTTTTTGGGCTGTTGAGCCCGAGTTTCTATTGTATACACTGTATGCTGGCCTTTGTTTGGTAGGGTCGTTACAGTTCCGTCATGTGTTTACTGTGTACGGTAAATACGGGTCGGGGTGTTTCGTTTTGGTAGCGGAGCGGGCGTTAGGTCTTGTTGGGCAGACTTTGTGTGTTTGTTGTCCTTGTTCGCATAGTTCGCTCCATTTGTTTTTTATTTTATATCATTTAGTTAGTGCATTATGGATCCAGTCAAGGGACGCCAGCTGTCGCAGAACATTCATATAAGAGGTAATTGATGTCATAAATAAGCGGAAACATAAACATTATTAATAATATTAATATTATCATTACAAACATAAATATTACATTGATATTTAATAAAAAATAAAAAGGTACAATCATCTTCTCGGAACGACGTTGACCCTGAAGCTGTTGGGGTCATTGTTGATGTTGACAGTGACGTTGTCGCTCCACGAGAACCACATGCCACCTGCGTTGTTCTGGCCAGGAAGCTCGAACCGATTTGCTTGATCGTCTTTAGGCTGCCATTGGGTCTCCGTGAGAAGAACCATGTTTGGCTTGTACTAGTTCTTCAGGTCCCTCAGAGTACGCGAGAACTCCTAGGAACGCCTAGCGACTCCTCTGCAGTTCCACACCAGTAGTCGGGCCTTTGGCCAAGTTGGAGGTAGCCGAGTGACTCTGGGCATGCTTTGGGCAGTCATCGAGAGCTGGTAGTAGGTACCTTGCTCCAGGAAATGGCAAGTGGGCTCTAGGTTGAACTCCTGAAGTCTTTCGGAGATGAAAAACATGACGGAGTTTGCCGAGTCGTAGAAGGAGGTCCTCAGAGAACCTTGGTCCTCTAGGAAGAACGTCTGTTCCATGGGAGTGACGAAGAACCTCGACGAGTAGAGTTCGTCGACGAAGACCAAACGGGGCATTCTGCCGAGCTCGTTCGGTAGTTCCTCTGGACGCTCGTTGATCATGCTGTAGGCCAGCCGGTTTCTTCTGCCTAGGTTGGCACAATCGACGAAGAAGACGGATGATGGAGCAGGCATTCTGACTTGGAGATTTTGTGTTTTTACTGAACGTGTTTGTGTTTATTTTTCTAAACGTGTTACAAACTTTCTTTCAAATGCTTTTGATGATTTACACCTCACCGCTCCGTCTTTTATACTCTTATGGGGAGCGTGATTACTATTTTCGATTTTCAAGATTTTGCTTTTTAAAAATTTAGCCGTTGCTTCATTTATTGCTTCGTTACTTTATACGTTTTTCGGGCTACAAATGCCAGTGTTTTTCAGCCCTTTTCCATCTCGCCATTTTCTAACGCCCTGGCTACCTTGGCGTTTCTTTTTATGACTCTTTCTTGCATCTTTTATCACATGCATTCGTGACCGTTGAGGCTAGACTGACGGGACCATACCTCGAGTAGAGCGCATGTGCGACAGGCTTAAACCTGTTCGGACATCGTGGAGGGATACGAGACTTGACAGTCGTTTTTGGCTCATGCGGAAATTGTGAACAGGTGGGTAACGTTTCTTTCGAGGGACACAGGACATGCTCGTGATCATCGCCTTGCGAGTTAACGGACGTCTTTTTTCACGAGGGAACCGACGCTACCGTTAGCTGTGAATGTCACATTTCTCGGGATCGACGATGTTTACGACCGATTTGGGCGCTGATCATGAAAATATATTTTTGTTTTAACTTCTTTATGTTTTGGTTTTGTTAAATGAGTTTTGTTTTTATTCTCTTTAAGTTTGATTTTTTATTCTTATTGTTGATTTTTGTTTTGCTTTGAGATCTTTTGATTTTCTGTTTAACATAAGATTTCGTAACATAAGAGGTCTTGATTTAAAAAGAAAACTTATTTTATTTAATTCATAACGGTTTTACAATATAGAGAAGAGGTACTCTATTGAGTTACATGCTTCTCTAGATCTTTTACAAGTTTTTGGATGTTTTTGACGTGGGGAAAGAGTTCCGCGCATGCCAGTTCTATCTGCATCACCGCCGAGCTGATCTTCTTCAGTGAGACATTCAGCAGCGATAGTGTCTGCAGTGGAGTGCTGCTTTCAGTCGTTGCTTTGCCCTTCCGATCCTCAGCTTGTTTGCCAGCACGCTTCTTCCGCCGTCTGCTGGAGACGACCATGTGTTCTTTCAGACCGACGATGTTCGTCTTGATGCGTTTCTTTAGAGGTTCTTCATCGGAGCTTGTCGGGAAAGCAGTGCCACCGATATAGCTGTTGTTCTCGGAGTCTGAGGTAGTTCGAGATCGGATTGGAGAGTTCATGGTTGTATGTGAGTTTGCCAGTCATGAGGTTCGGTTTATACAAGCGGAGGAGATGTCGCTTAAGGGTATAAGCGGTATCTCGCGTTGAGTTTGGACACCTGGTGGAGTATACCAGAAGCTTATCGTGGTAGGACCCACGGATAAGACGGAATTTCGAGGACGAAATTCTTTTTAATGTGGGTAAACTGTAACAGACCGGGTAAAAATTTGAATTTTTACCAGGACTGTAAAAATCTTTCTACAGTGATTTACCGAATGAATTAATCTTGGGTAATTAGTTCAAGGTAAATCGAGCGTCGTTTTTCGAAACCGAGGGTTTTCCCGCGCTCGAGATTTTTTCGTGGATTTTACTGACCAAAGTTGGTATTTTTCGGGTCCCAGAATCCTAATAAAAATCACACCGGAAAATAACTAAAAGGGTATCAGTTATTTTCTGGTCCGGACCGGACTCGCTTCATAATGCAGACAAGCTGCATTATTGAAGTTCACACGCTGCACAGTGTTTTCACCGTTATAAAATGGAAGCAGGAGAAGAGAAAAAAAAAGAAGAAGAAAAGAGGAAGGAAGGAGAGAAAAAAAACAGAGAGGAAAAGAAAAAAAAAAAGAGAAAAAAAGGGAGGAAAAAAAATTAAAAAAAAAAGAACCAATCAGGCATTAGGAAAAAAAAAATAGAAAAAAATGAAAAAAAAAAAAGAAGAAAGGAAAAATAGGAAAAAAAAAGAAAAAAAAAGAGGGATATTGTTCAACGTCACCCCCGAGCCCCCTGCCACTGTTCATGGCGATAAGTTCCGCGCCGCTTCTCGACGCACCACCGATACCATCGGGCTCGCAACGCCGTCGCCGACTGAACGCCGCCCTCCCCGTCGCCTTCCACCGCCTGACGCGCCTGTGGGAGCCGTTGACCCGTTGGCAGAACCCGTGGAACCGACTTTCTCCCGCCGCCTGCAGCACCAGCAGTTGCCGCCATGCCCAGTTGCCGCCACCCTCGCGTCGCTCTTCGTCTGCGGTTGCCTTGCCTCACCTCGCCTTCCTCCTGCCTCGATCCGTGTCGCCGTCGCTGCAAGCCAAGGTGAGCAGACCCGCGACCCGCGTTCGACCTGGACGCTTGTGGTCGGGTTGCGACCTGGGTTGGGCTGTGGATGGGTGTTGGGCCTTTGCTTCGGGCCTGCTGCCTTGGTCTGGGCCGGCACTATTCATGGCCCAGTCCGATTTAATTTACTTTGAGAAAATTATGGCTAGTTTAATTCTGGTATTTTTAGAAAAGTATAAATTTATATACTTTGATAAACGATTAAGTTATTTTGGAAAAAAACTATTATTATTTGGAAAAAAATATAAATATCATGAAAATAATTCCTAGAAAATTTTATATGTATATTATTTTCCCTGGAAAATTATGGTTGTGGAAGTATATATATATATATATATGTACATTGAAAATTAAAGGTAATTATATTTTGTGTTGGAAAATATTATCATATATTTAGAAAAAGATAAATACTATATATATTTTCTGGAAATTATAAATACGTTATTATTTTTCTGGGAAATTTTGGTGATTATATTTTGGGAAAAGTATAATTAATTTATAAAAATATTTTTAAAAGAGTTTTAATTAAAGTATGGTACCGAAATTATATTCGGATATACGTATGGTATAATATTTTTGGTAAAAGATGATAATAAAGGATATGAACCGGGATGGGATTTATGTGAGTATATTGTTTTGTTGTATTTTCGCAGTTTTGGCATCACAGTATACCGAATATGTGCATTTATGTGAGTATATTGTTTTGTTGTATAGGTTTGATATCGGGCAGTTTCCCGAGGAGCCGGCTTGGGACCGGTCATTGTCTCCGGAGTTGAGTAATCGGCCAAGGTGAGGATGGATTTCGTTCATTATGTGCCTATATTACTCGGTTGTTGTGTTTGATGGTTATTGCACTGTTGAGTATTGCGTTTGTTGTGGTTTGTTTCGGGATGTTTATCCCATTGTCTTGATTGTTGTCGGGATGTTTATCCCAGTATCTTGATTGAGTTTTTGGATATTTATCACTGTGTCTTTTGGGTATTAAGAATAATGGAATGAATAATAAAATGTGATAAGGATGTCGATCCTTGGTTTTGGATAGGGATGTCTATCCCGGTATTTTGATTAGGGATGTTGATCCCTGTGATTTGATTTTGGTGACGATAATATAATTGTCTCGTGGTAAGTAATGGTACGACTCGATGGTTTAAGACTGTTTTGTGGTGGCCATGACCTGGGTTACTTGTGATAAGCATGTCTATGCTTGGGATGTCTATCCCGTGATTATTTTTGGGATTCTGTCCCTGGGTTCTTATTTTTGGGATGTCGATCCCTGGGTTCTCTTGGATTTGGTCTGGCACCCGGAATATGTTGATAACCAGGTCTGACCCCTAGCTTATCCGTGACGGGGCCCGGAAAGATAAAATTGAAAATTTGGATTTTATTTTAATCTTTTTTGTCTTGGACCGGTTTTGGGTCGAGTCTTTCGGGTTGGTATATTTTGGCGGTTTTTCCTTGTTTTCGCCTTGAGTAATTTATAGTGTTGCATATTGATTGTCTATCCTTCGTCGGTGAGCACTTCGGACTCACCCCTCACCTGCGGGCTTTCATCCCGTAGGTTGGATCATTTGTGGTACAGGTTTGGTGCATTCCAGATAGGCTGCGGCGTTATCCTTTGGACAGGACTTGGATCCATAGTTTTCATCTATGTCGCATACAGTGTCTTTGTGAGTTATTAAGTCTTCCACTGTGCATTATTTTTGCCATTGTTGGGCCATTTGGCCGGTTATGATGTTATTGTTGTTTTTATTTTGGGCTGTTGAGCTTGAGTTTCTATTGTATACACTGTATGCTGGGCTTTGTTTGGTCGGGTCGTTACAGTTCCGGCACGTGTTTACTGTGTACGGTAAATACGGGTCGGGGCGTTTCATCACCTGAACCCGGGAGCCCAAACTATAGCACAGCGGAAGCAATTATAATCTCAAGACACCATATGCAAAACTTGATGCAATCTAATGGATCCGATTCCTGCCCGAGGGATAACGCCGCAGCCTGTCTGGAATGCATCATACCTGAACCACAAATAACCCAACCTACGGGATGAAAGCCCGCAGGTGAGGGGTGAGTCCGAAGTGCTCACCGATACATTTAAGTACAACCATGGATAAACAGAGATATGCAGGCAACCATAATACTTCACAGAAGGAACACAGGCATCAACAGCCACTACATACCAAACCAAAGACTCAACCCAAACATACCAAAGACTTTATTATTATTCCAATTTTATCTTCTGGGCCCCGTCACGGATAAGCTAGGGTCCTACCAGGTTATCAACCTGTTCTTGGTGCCAGATCAAAAAGAACCCGGGATCAACATCCCAATAACAAATCTCAGGGATCAACATCCCTATAACAAATCTCAAGGATCAACATCCCAATAACAATCTCAAGGATCAACATCCCAACAACAATCTCAGGGATCAACATCCCAATCAAACCGGCATCAACTTGCCCATCACAAGTAACCCAGATCATGGCCACCACAAAACAGTCTCAAACCATCCGGTCGTACCTCTACTTACCACGTGACAATTAAGTCATATCCATTCCAAAACCAAATCACGGAAATCAACATCCCAAACCCAAAACCAAAAGACACGACTCACTCATTAACTCTTCCAATTTTAATATCCGGGCCCCGTCACTGGACAAGCTAGGGTCGTACCTGGTTATTAACTAATTCCGGATATCAGGCCAAAACATAACCCGGGATCAACATCCCAACAACAAACCAATCCGGGATCAACATCCCAATATCTAAATCAAACCGGGATCAACATCCCATAACCAAGAAGACGGCCATGACACCACAGAACTAGCCTCTAACCATCTAGTCGTACCACTACTTTCCACGTGACAGTTAAATCATCATCATTTCCGATTTCCATTTCCAATATCCATTATCCTTTTCTCAATTATCCATAATCAACAGTCCAACATCTATCTTAACACAGTATCCAAAGATTCAACAACAGCCAACACAGCAGTTCAATCAAGCAAAACAATATCAAAGAATCACACACAGAACCAACATCAACAAATCCATGTCATCAATTATCCAACAATAATATATATCATCACAATTTCCAATATTCATTTTCTCAAGTTATTCAACAAACCCAACCATCAACAATTTCATAACACCAATTATTCATAAGTAACAGTTCAACATCAATTACAATACAATATTCACAGAACCAATAACACAGTCCAACAACAGCAACAACAGTAACCATAGCAGTCAAATGACCAACAATAACCATCTCAACAGTCCAATCGAACAACAAAACACACAAAGTATTACAGGCACATATCAAGGGTTATCCATCCTCACCTTAGCCAATTATAAGTTATGGAATCCTCAACAGGTTCCAAAGCCAGTTCCTCGGAATACTGCTCGATATCGACTCCTATATAACAAATAACAAATATGCTCACATAAGAAGCACAGTAATTGATATGCCATAATACGTTGCATTTTCTTTATTATCATCGTTTACCGTTGTTAACCCAAGCCCCAAGCAGGGCCCAGGCGCCAATCCACACAGCTGTTAGAACTCATGGTTCATTACAGGTTTTGATAATTGACAAACCAGCACAAGATCATGACAAAGAAGAAGCAAAAAGAAATGAAGTCAAACCAATCCTCAAGCACAAGATACCACTCAAGAGCAAAGGATCAAAATGAATGAGCACAAGAAATTGAAGAGCCAAGAAAGAAGAGTTAGATCCATAAATTGTACAAGGTATAACACTCAACTCTTCTAGGACATTGGCTCAAAATAAGATGAATTTTGCTCATGCATAACATAACATATTTCCAAGCATAAAAATGTTTTTCGAGCCATGAACATCGATGTTGTGGATTTAAACATCGATGTTG
>JAKUCV010002095.1:0-67014 GCA_028386065.3 Turnera subulata | reverse complement strand
AAAACATCGATGTTGTCTAGAAAACATCGATGTTCCAATAAGAGCCGCCAAGCCTCAAATTGAGAATGCACATCGATGTTTTGTATCAAACATCGATGTTCGGTAAGAACTTTATTTTTCCAGTAGTCTTTAAACATCGATGTTCGTTTTCTACATATCGATGTTACTCATTCCAAGCTGTTTAAAATTTCTGTCTAGTGGTCGAAACATCGATACCTCATTCTTGAACATCGAAGTTCTGCCCTTGTTGCATTTTCACAGCTTAGAAATAAGTTAATTTTCTCACTTAAGTTAAGAATTTTAGATAGCATGTTTATGACTAAATATCACAGGAAGAATATTTAGATTTCTTTCAATTTAAGCTAAGCTAGTAGTTAGTGCACAATTGATCAAATTGAGAAACACTAGCTTGTTAGATGAACATTCACATGGAAGAATCTTATGTTATACACATGCTGAAAACATAAACACCTTTATTGATATCTCCAATCACAAGATACAACGACCCTTACATGCACTCTATGTTACAATCACACTTGATCACATATTTTACAAAGACACATTTGCATAAAACATATTACACACTCATACTATCTCACATGCTGAAAAGTAAACAAGCTTGTTACAATGTGCTCCTAACGATCGGTTTCAGCTGTTACAGAAAATCCATTAGGAGTATTAACTATGTTAACCCTAATACAATGACTTCAAGCAAACCACATTCCACCTGAGTTGTTTTGGCCAGGAAGCTCGAACCGTTGTGTTGGTGGAAAGCGAAGAGGGATAGCTCCATGATTTCCGGTTTGCTGCCATTGAGTCTCGGTAAGCAGAACCATATTGGGTTTATATTGGTTCTTCAGATCTCGTAGGATTCCGACAAAATCTTGGGAACGTGCTGTGATACCCCTGCAGTTCCACACCAAAAGGCGAATCTTTGGCCAAGTGGGCGCTACTCCAGTTGCTCGAGGAATGCTCTGAGCTGTCATAGTAATTTGGTAGTAACCGCCCTCGTTCAACGTCTGGTAGGTTGGTTCCAACTGAAGCTCCTGAAATTTTTCAGAAATAAAAAACATGTTTAAGCACCCGTAAGCTTAACGTAGATAGTGAAATCTTCAAGTGAGACTTGAAGGGCTGGATTAGCCACACTAGTAGAGTGTGTGTGAACCAGGATAAATTGCTTGTGTCCTTCATTCTTTTAATTCCGCACTTATTTCCTGCGTATTTCGTTTTTATTCGATTATCGCTATTCACCCCCCCTCTAGCGAAGGGCTATTTTCCTAACAATTGGTAGCGGAGCCTAACTCTCTGAAAGACTTAACAGTTTGAGAGGTAAATTTCCATGGCTTGTTCAAATGCTTTGTATGCAGGAATCACTGAAGGACAATCCACTACCCGTGCACCGTTCTTTGACGGGACAAACTACGCATATTGGAAGGAAAGGATGAGAATTTTCATCCAAGCCAATAATTTCGAAGCCTGGCTGGTGATAAAGAATGGTATTCAAGTTCCGACAAGTACGAAAACGGGGTATAACGAAGATGACATCCGGAAAATCGAAAACCACTCCAAGGCGATACATATGCTCCAATGTGCGGTCAATCCGAATGACTATCAAATAATCTCGCACTGTGCAACAGCCAAGGAGATGTGGGAAATGCTGGGAACCATCTATGAGGAAACCGACAGCAAGCAAGATGAGACTGTCAACCTTTGTTTCATGTCAAAGGAAGAATCTATGAAAGAGGTAAGTACTTCCTATTCGAGTGATGATTATACATTTGAAGAGCTGCAAGATGCATTTAGTGAAATGTATAGTAAATTCATTTTTGTCTCAAATGTTAATAAGAACTTAAAGAAACAGAACAAGACCTTAGAAAATAATGTAGAATTATTATCACATGATAAGGATAAGTTATCTAGTGAAATTGATAAGCTCGAAAAGGAAAAGCATGCTCTTAGTATGTCTTGCAATGAACTTAATGAGAAGATTTCTTCTAATGTATGTGCTTGTGTTGAATTGAGAAAAGAGAACGAATCTCTTAAGCATCAAGTTGATGATTTGAAGAAAACATTAGAGAAATTTACAAATGGTAGAGATAGTCTTAATCTTCTCCTAGGACAACAAAGAAGTCCAACACAAAAAGAAGGATTAGGTGCATCTCATATGACAAATGATGTCAAAACTGTGGTGCTCAATGCTAAGACACATAAACATGGTGTTTCATCTTCTATTCTTCATACTAGATCACATGCTCATGACACAAGATCATATACTCATCATAGAAGGTCACATGCTCAAAATGCAAGATCAAATGTAAGTAGTGGAAAATCTCATTATGCTAAAATGTATGCCTACAATGGTAGGAATGGAAAATCTCATTACACTAAACCTAGGACACACATAGCTCAACCTAGGGAAAACAAGATTATACCTAGGGAAGACAAGTATGATAGATTGCATGAACATAGGCAATATGGTACCTATAACCAACCTAGAAGAATGCACAATCCTAACGTTACTTGTCACTATTGTAATAGGATAGGTCACATTGCCCCGGTATGTTTTACTAGGCATAGACATTGGGCACAAGATAAGGCTCATCACTATTATGTTCCTAACCACCAAGGACCCAAAAAGATTTGGGTACCAAAAACCCATTGATTTGTTTTGCAGGTGTGCTTGAAGGCATCAAGTGTACTTTAGTACCTTGATTGCGGATGCTCCAAGCACATAATCAAGGAAGCATCCAAATTCCTAGTTGATTCTTGGGAATAAGCAAGCCGAGACAGAAAAACATCGATGTTTAGGTTCCAAACATCGATGTTGAGTGGACTTCAACTAGTATCATTCCCAACCGGCAGCATGAAACATCGATGTTCAGTATCAAAACATCGATGTGCAGGTAAGTACTCTAAACTTACTAAATTATTAACTTTGATGATTTGCGGTTCATGACAATTTCATCATGCAAACAAACTAGAGTTTATTGATGTTCATATATTACAATCATACTTGATAACATATCTTACAAAGACACATCTGAATAAAAACATGTTACACGCTCACACTAATTCATATGCTTATTACAATGTGCCTCTAACGATTGGGTTCAGCTGTTACAGAAAAGCCATTAGGGGTATTAACTATATTAACCCTAATACAATGACTCCAAGCAAACCACATTCCACCCGAGTTGTTCTGGCCAGGAAGCTCGAACCGTTGTGTTGGTGGAAAGCGAAGAGGGATAGCTCCGTGATTTCCGGTTTGCTGCCATTGAGTCTCGGTAAGCAGAACCATATTGGGTTTGTATTGGTTCTTCAGGTCTCGCAGGATTCGGACAAAATCTTGGGAACGTGCTGTGATGCCCCTGCAGTTCCACACCAAAAGGCGAATCTTTGGCCAAGTGGGCGCTACTCCAGTTGCTCGAGGAATGCTCTTGGCTGTCATAGTAATTTGGTAGTAACCGCCCTCGTTCAACGTCTGGTAGGTTGGTTCCAACTGAAGCTCCTGAAATTTTTCAGAAATAAAAAACATGGTGGAGTTAGCCGTACCATAGTAGGAAGCTCGCAGAGTTTGTTGATGATCCAGGAATATGACTTCCTCCATAGGGGTAATAAAGAATCGGGACGAATAGATTTCGTCTACAAAGACAAGGCGAGGAATTCTTCCTAGCTCCTCTGGCAATGGCCCCTGTGGCTCATTCACGATACTAAAGGCCAACCGATTTCTCCTTCCTACGTTTGCACCTTCAACGAAAAAGACGGAGGAAGGGGCAGGCATTTTCTCTTTACTTTTGATTTTTTTTTTAATCTCTCTTTCTTTGAAGTTGGCTAATAATTTTCCGTCTAATGAGCTTAATCCCTGTCTTTTATAGAACCAAATGTGCGGTGTCATTCTTCCAAGGGCAGACCCCTACCACACTTGGCAGAGCTTAAGAGATTCTCCGCCAAATAGAAACGCCAAGTTCATTATTACTAACCTCCAATTTTGTAGCTAATCAAATATCTGCTTTGTTGAAAACTCAGGCCTAAATTGCATTATTGATCCGACACGGGATTTACTGTCCATTTAGCTAGGTATCGGAGGCTATCAAAGTCCAACCGACAAGACAATTTCTCGAGCCCGGTGCACTGACGACAAAAAAAATGTCTCTTAGGGGCAGAGGGGCACTTACCATCTCTTCAAGTTGTTACACATGTTTCATCTCCATAAAACTCATGTATTCTCCTTGCTAACTTGAGCACCCAAGGCTCGTCTAACTATGTTTGGCAGGTACCCCTCACTAAGGCCAAAAGACAGGGGGAACAAAAATCGGGTGCAACCAACAACATCAATGTTGTTATCATACACATCGATGATTGATCAATTCAGAATGAAGCAAAATAGGAACCATCTCTCTAAACTTAGGGGGAATTATAAGTCATACCTTATGGGGAAAGAATAAATATATGCATCATCATTTCTTTTTGCTAATGCCAAAAGGGGGAAGATAGGAAGAAGTATATGCATCTAGATAGGGGGAATCATAAATTGAAACATATAGGGGGAATTATTGTGTTAACATATACCTCTAATATTGGCATATACTTCTAATTGTTTGTCATTATCAAAAAGGGGGAAATTGTTAGAACTCATGGTTCATTGCAGGTTTTGATAATTGACAAACCAATTCCAGATCATGACAAAGATGAAGCAAAAAGAAATGAAGTCAAACCAATCCTCAAGCACAAGATACCACTCAAGAGCAAAGGATCAAAATGAATGAGCACAAGAAATTGAAGAGCCAAGAAATGAATGAGCACAAGAAATTGAAGAGCCAAGAAAGAAGAGTTAGATCCATAAATTGTACAAGGTATAACACTCAACTCTTCTAGGACATTGGCTCAAAATAAGATGAATTTTGCTCATGCATAACATAACATATTTCCAAGCATAAAAATGTTTTTCGAGCCATGAACATCGATGTTGTGGATTTAAACATCGATGTTGTGGATTTAAACATCGATGTTGGAATCCCAAACATCGATGTTCTAGTGACCGTTGTTTTTAAAATTAGGCATAACATCGATGTTCCCATTTGAAACATCGATGTTTCTTTCCAGTCACTTTAAAAGGATTTTTGCCGAGCCAAAATAACATCGATGTTATGTTATAAACATCGATGTTCTTGATTCCAAGCATTTTTACAAAAATTGGCAGAAGCGGAAAAACATCGATGTTGGACTACAAAACATCGATGTTCTTGTGACCGTTGGTCAAAACATCGATGTTTACAATCCAACATCGATGTTCATGAAAAATTGTCTTTGAAATATAATTTTGCCGAAGCCAAAAAACATCGATGTTGGCCAATTAAACATCGATGTTGCACAAAACATCGATGTTCCATTTTCCAACATCGATGTTCTGGCATAGACCCTTTTCCATCATATTTTTGCGAAGCCAAAAAACATCGATGTTGAATTGAAGAACATCGATGTTGAGTATGGAAACATCGATGTTCTAAAATGCAACATCGATGTTCTACTAGCCGTTGGAACAATTATTTAAAAATGTTGGCTAAAACATCGATGTTTAGATGCAAAACATCGATGTTCTGCCGTTGTAGCAGACAACTTTTCAGCACCCACTATGTTTTGTTTAAGGCTGTTTTTGGGTGGATTTCAAACGACTCTATAACTTTTCAGAGCTACAAATTGAGCATCTTTGGCTATGTTTCAAAGCTAATCAACTCTCAACATTCAAGCATTCATTCCATACATTCATCAAAATTATTATTGAGCCAATATCCTTTTGAGGATTTGAGAGTTGCCTTTTAGAGCTTCACTTGTACACTCATACCTGCTCTTTGAGAGAGTCTTTTGTTCTGAGTGATTGTGTATTCATACACCTTAAGGGAGGTTAGTTCCCTTGTTTAGATTCACAAGAAGAGGGTATATCTTCTTGTGTGAGAAGTCTTAAGGTGTGGTATCCTTAAGCAAGTCTAGGATTCTTGAGATTAGAATTCCTAGGAAAGTCTTGAAGTGAGGTATCTTCAAGCAAGAGAGCTGAAGTTCATGTGACTTGAACTTTCAGGTTTAGGATTCTTGTGACTAGAATTCCTAGGTTGTAACGGTTTGTTAAGCACCCGTAAGCTTAACGTAGATAGTGAAATCTTCAAGTGAGACTTGAAGGGCTGGATTAGCCACACTAGTAGAGTGTGTGTGAACCAGGATAAATTGCTTGTGTCCTTCATTCCTTTAATTCCGCACTTATTTCCTGCGTATTTCGTTTTTATTCGATTATCGCTATTCACCCCCCCTCTAGCAAAGGGCTATTTTCCTAACAACAGCAGGCCCAGCAACCATCAGCCACTAGCCCAAATCTAACACTCCAGCCCGCACACACAACCCACGACCTGTCAGGTCAACCCTACCAGTACTGACAACCCATCTAGTTCTTCAACCCGCAGCTCACCTTGGTGTGTTGCAGCGGCGAAAAGACGACAGCTGGCACAGGACAGAGGTAGGGAGGAGCATGTGAGCGCAGCGACTGCGGAGGATGGCGATGTGGAGAAGGAAGACGCGGCAGCGCCGCATGGCAGGTGAAAAGGAGGCGGATCCGACGGGTCTGCTCGTCGGGTCGTCTTGTCCAGCCGGCGGTGCTGCTAGTGTCGGGGAAGGCAATACGATGCGTACAGGCGAGACGACACGGGTGCGGGAAGACGACGACGAGCGAGAGCAACACGGGTGCGGGAAGATTACGGCGAGCGAGAGCAGCGGCGGATCGACGTGAGGGTCGGCGGAGGTGCAACACGGGTTGCTGCTGCAGGTGGTGCTTAGTGGCGGCGGCTGCGTCGGTTGCAGCGGCGAGGAGGAGAAGAACAACGAGAGGAGGAGGAAGGAAAAGCAAGTGGTGGTGATGGCTCGGGTGGCGGTTGCAGGTGGTTCGGCCGGTGGTCGTGGTGGTTGTTTCCTCTCTTTTCTTTTTTTTTTCTCTCTTTATTTTTCTGGTTTCTTCTCTCTCTTTTTTTTTTTCTTTTTTTTGAGTTTTGTTTTTGCAAAGGAATAAGGAAGGTACGGTTGTGGATTTTTTTTGCAGAGGGATGAAGAACTAGTTGCAGGTTGAAGAAAAAGAGGTGATGGTGTACTAGAAGCAGGAAAAACACGAGTTATAGGTGATGCAGAAAATCACGGGTGACACAGAAAGAAAAAAAAGGCGTCGCCTGCATTATTGCCTCAATAATGCAGGCGTGTCAAAACCGGACCAGAAAATAACTGCACACCCCCTTAGTTATTTTCCGGTGTGATTTTTCTGAGGATTCCGGGACCCGAAAAATACCAAATTTGGTCTGTAAAATCCACGGAAAAATCACGAGCGCGGGAAAATCCTCGGTTTCGAAAAACGATACCCGATTTACCTTGAATTAATTACCCAAGATTAAATTCAAAGGTAAATCACTGTATAACGACATTTACAGTCCCGGTAAAAATACAAATTTTTACCTGGGCTGTTACATTCTGGTTTATTTTCTGATTTATTTTCTATATATTTAAAAGATTTTAAAAACATAGACCACATATTAATTTAAAAAAACAATTAAAGCTTATTCAAAATATCCATTACAAGCCCAAAAGCAAATATTTAAGTGTGCCATTAGTAGCCTTTTTCATTCTATTCTCAATTCCAATCTTTTTGAAGCATTTTTAAAAATCCCCTTTAAAAATATATTTTAGTATATTATTAGTAGTCTTTTTCATCTTCATTATATTCTCAATTTCATTGTTAACTTTGAAGTATTAACCACCCAAAAAGTGTTTGACAAATTTAAGGTATAAAAAGTTATAAGAATTAAATATATTTCATACTAAATTTAAATTCTTAAAATTAATATTTTTTAAAACATTTTAAAAACAAAGCTACACATGGAAATAAAAAAAAGGAACAAGAAAACACAAAAAAAAAGAAAGAAATTTTAAAAATCTAACTTATAATATTGCACATGAATTTATTTCCAATGAAATTATTTAGATTTTTAATGTTAGAAGAATAATAATGTTGTAACAATTTCAATCCCCATGAATTTTTGAAGCGCCCCGACCCATATTTACCGGTCACAGTAAACACGTGCCGGAACTATTCTTATAACAGCTCAGGCAGTACATCGCAGTAAAATACTACACAGTAAATCGAATACAACAGCTCACTGAATATAATACATCTGTCTCCCATACCCGGGGACCATTATTCAATCCACTCAACAACAGCAGCTTAATCCAAATAGACAACATCAAAGCAATAAAGGATAGCAGCAACACAGCAACAAATATTGCACAGCAGCAGAAGACTTAAATGCACATGCAACGGAGGTATGGATCCGGAGTCAGGTGGAGAAGAAAGCAGCAGCCATTGAACGTCGTACCTGAACTACGAAGCAACTAAACCTACGGGATGAAACCCCGCAGGCGAGGGGTGAGTCCGAAGTGCTCACCGATGAAGGATAAACAGAGATATATAATCAACCATAATGCTTCCGAAGTAAACACAGACAATCACAACACAAAGATACTACTATCTACAACTGAGCCAAGACCAAAAGGATGCTTATTATTATTATTACCAATTTTATCTTCCGGGCCCCGTCACTGGACAAGCTAGGGTCGTACCTAGTTATCAACTAATTCCGGATGCCAGGCCAAATCACAATCCGGGATCAACATCCCAATATCAAAAATCCGGGATCAACATCCCAATATCAACAAATCTGGGATCAACATCCCAATAACAACATCATCCGGGATTAACATCCCCAACAACCAACCAAACCGGCCATGACACCACAGAACTAGCCTCTAACCATCTAGTCGTACCACTACTTTCCACGTGACAATAAAATCATCATCTCAAATTCTAGTCCAAATCCATTACTCTTTCATCAATTATCCAATTTTCTATTATCTCAGATTATCCACATACTCAATCTCTTATCTCAATTTCATGACACAAATTATTCAAAATTAACAGCTCAACATTATTTCCAACACAATATACACAGTCTAACACAATCCAATTACAGCATCAATAATTCCACAGCAATCAAGTAACAGTCGATAATCATTCCAGCAGTTCAATCAAACAACAAAGATACACACACAGCATTACGGGCACATATCAAGGGTTATCCATCCTCACCTTAGCCGACTATCAAGTTTGGAAATGCCCCACAGACTCCAAGTCCGGTTCCTCAGGTATCTGCTCGTTATCAACTCCTATATCAAATAAATAATATGCACACATAAGTGATATGCAAATGTCATGCTACTACTGTATACCGAAAAATAAACACTATCTCGTCTCGGTCCTTCCCCGGGTTAATTTCTATTATCGTCATAATTCACCATTTATTTCCAGTGTCTAAGATAATACTATACTTATACCTATACCTATACCTAGATATTATTCCGGTATCTTATTACCTTGATAATAGCCTTTCCAAAATTATTCCTCAAAATAATTATTATTTACTATATATAATATACTTTTCCTAAAAATCGTATTTTCCATAATATTATTCCCCAAATTTTTCCCAAAATATTGTTTCCACAAATTATATTTTATTTTTCCAGAGTTATATTTTTTTCCAGATTTAATTTTATTACCATTTTATTTTTTTTTTAATTTCGGACTGGGCCTAAACAGTGCCAGATTAGGCCATGCACAGTGCCAAGCCCAGGCCCCAAACAGGAGCCCAGGAGCAGGCCCACGTGCAGGCCCAGAGTCCGGCCTAGCATCAACCCAGCAACCCATATTCCATTTAGCCCACAACACACCCAGCCCACATACTCCAGCCCACCACCCGCAACCCAGTCGGGTCAACCCGACCCTAACCCGCTCCTCCGGGTCTCCGACACAAACAGGCTCACCTTGGTGCAGACGGCCGGCGACGCGAGGCGACGGGCTGGACGAGCGACGCGAGGAGGCAACTGTAGGCGGAAGGCGACGGGGGTGAGGTTGGCGGTCCAGCAAAGGCGGTGCGACACCGCAGTAGGAGGAGGGGCGAGTCCGGCGGTGGCTTCGTTGGGTCGAGCTCCAAGGCGATGGCGGCGGCTCAACGATGGCGGAAGAAGGAGAAGGACGACGAGGGAAGGAGGAAGGATAGGCAGGGGGTGGTGATGGTGATCTCGGGTGGAGGCGGCCACCGGCGTGTGTCTTGGTAGTGGCGGCTGCGAGTGGGTTTCACGGGGGAAGAAGAAGGAAAAGAAAAAGAACGGAGGAGGGGAAAAACGGTGGCGTTTTGTGCTGGTTTGGTGTGTGTTATTATTGTTTTGTTTTTTTTTTCCTTCTTGTTGCAGGTGGTGAAGGTTTGCAGTAAGTGGTTTGTGGGTTTTGCAGGTGAACAAGGAAAAATGGCGGTTGGGTGTTGTAGGCAGGAGGAAGAGGAAAAGAAAGGCAGAGAAAAGAACCAAGACATGCAGTGTAGGACAAAGGCTAGGCACGGGCAGGGTATTGACGCTTCACGGGTTCATTCATATGCTGCATAGTGGTGGCGGCTGCTGCAACACTGTGCAGCATGTGAAGCGGGTTTTGTCCGGACCAGAAAATAGCTAATGTATCCCCCTTGACTTTATTTCCAGCCCGATAACTCAGGGTTAATCCCGGCTTTTCTGAAGATTCCTGGACCCGAAAAATTCCAACTCGGTCCGGAAAATCTGCAGAAAAATCCCGAGCGTGGGACATGGCTCGTTTCAGAATCCGATGCACGAATTACCATAAATTAATTACCCAAGATTAATTTTTATGGTAAATAACTGTAAAATAAATTATTACGGTACCGATAAAAACTTAAAAATTACCCGGGCTGTTACAGCCTACCCACCTTAAAAGAATTTCGTCCCCGAAATTCACTCCGGTGCTGTAAACAGGTGCGGATACTGAAAGCGCATGTGCTCCTCAACTTCCCACGTGGACTCGTTCGCAGAGTGCTTGCTCCATTTGACTTTTACCATCGGAATGACTCGGTTCCTCAACTGTCTGACTTCTCGGGCAAGGATCTGCTCCGTCAATTCTGTGTATGTAAGATCCTCTGCGACCTCAACATCTGTTGTAGTAACCATATGACTCGGATCAGATCTGTACCTCCTCAACATGGAAACATGAAACACATAATGAATCCGGGACAACTCCTCTGGTAAGGATAGTCTGTACGCCAAGGGTCCAACCCTTTCCACAATCTCATATGGTCCGATGTACCTGGGACTCAGCTTCCCTCTTTTCCCGAATCTGATAACACCCTTCCAAGGTGCAACTCGGAGGAAAACTCTTTCTCCCACTTGGTACTCCATCTCACGATGATGCTTATCACCATAACTCTTCTGTCGGTCCTGTGCTGCTCTCACACTCTACTTAACTACCTGAATCTTGTCAATTGTCTGCTTAACCAAATCTGGTCCCACAATCAAACGAAAACCTTCTTCATCCCAACATACTGGACATCGGCATTTCCGTCCGTAAAGAGCTTCAAACGGTGGCATGCCAATGCTGGAATGGAAACTGTTGTTGTAGTCGAACTCCGCTAAAGACAAATACTGATCCCAGCTCCCACTAAAATTAAGAGCACAAGCCCTTAACATGTCCTCCAGTGTCTGAATAGTCCTCTCTGACTGTCCGTCACTCTGAGGAAGAAATGCAGTGCTGAAACTCAGCTTCGTTCCCAAAGCTGCTTGCAGACTCTTCCAAAACTGTGATGTGAATCTCGGATCTCTGTCTGAGACTATGGACTTAGGAATCCCATGAAGTCTCACAATCTCTGCAACATACTGTTTTGCCAACTTATCCAAAGTATCTGTCTGTCGAATGGGGAGGAAATGAGCTGATTTTGTAAGTCGGTCAACGATAACCTAGATGGAATCATGTTGTCTCCGGGTCAACGGTAATCCAACCACAAAATCCATGGTGATCATCTCCCACTTCCACTCCGGCACTGCCAACGATCTCATCTTTCCTGCTGGAGCCTGATGCTCGGCTTTCACTTGCTGACAAGTGGTACACTTAGCCACATACTCGGCTACATCTTTCTTTATACGTGGCCATCAGAAATGACTCCTCAAATTCTGGTACATCTTGGTGCTTCCGGGATGCATAGCATACGGCGTCATATGCCCTTCTTCCAAAATCTGACTGCGTAGGTCACCGACACTGGGTACACATAGACGTTTCCCCAGCATCAATGCACTATTCTCAGCTATGCGAAACTTGTCTTCTTTCCCACTACGGACTACTTCCTTCAGCTTGATCAAGTCGGGATCTCCTTCTTGTAGTTCCACAATCCAGCCTCTCAGGTTAGACTTGACTTCAATATGGGTCAACAAGGCTCATGTCTCGTCCACTGACAGATCAACTCCCATCTTCCTTAACTCGATGAGTGAGGACATCGAGTAGGTCGTGGAAGCATCTTCTGGTTGTCTCCGGCTCAAGGCATCTGATACAACATTAGCTTTTCCAGGGTGGTACTCAATAGTACAATCATAATCATTCAGCAACTCAACCCAACGTCGTTGTCGCAGGTTAAGTTCCTTCTGAGTCATGATGTATTTGAGACTCTTATGATCTGTGAAGATCCTGCATCTCTCTCCAAACAGATTATGTCGCCAAATCTTCAAAGCAAGGATCACTAAGGCCATCTCCAAATCATGTGTCGGGTAGTTCTTCTCATGTGGTCTCAACTGTCTCGAAGCATAAGCAATCACTCGGCCTTCTTGTATCAGAACTGCTCCCAAACCAAGACCTGAAGCATCACAAAACAACACGTACTCCACCCTTGGCTTAGGTACTGTCACGACTGGTGCTGATGTCAACTTCTTCTTCAGTTCATCAAAACTCTTCTGGCAGGCATCACTCCTCACAAAGGCTTGATCTTTCCTCAATAGCTTGGTCATAGGACTGACTATCAAGGAAAAACCCTCAATGAATCTCCTGTAATATCCTGCAAGGCCAAGAAAACTCCTAACTTCAGGTACCGTCTTGGGCGCCTCCCACTCCAGAACAGCTTTCACTTTAGCAGGGTCAACCTTAATTCCATCCCCGGACACAAGATGTCCAAGGAATGCAACTTCCTCAAGCCAGAACTCGCACTTACTGAACTTGGCATACAACTCTTTCTCTCGCAGCCTCTGTAGTACTACCCTCAGATGCTCCTCATGTTCTTCCCTGCTCTTGGAGTATATCAAAATGTCGTCGATAAAAACTACCACGAACTTGTCCAAGAACTCGTTCAAGACCAAGTGCATCAAGCACATGAAAACTGCAGGTGCATTGGTCAAACCAGAAGGAACCACTGTGAACTCAAAATGCCCATACCGAGTACGAAAGGCCGTCTTCGGTATGTCATTCTCTGCAATCTTGACTGATGATAGCTAGATCGAAGATCTATCTTGGAAAATACAGTAGCTCCCTGTAGCTGATCAAAGAGGTCATCAATCCTGGGAAGCGGGTACTTGTTCTTCACTGTCACTTTGTTCAGCTGTCGGTAGTCCACACACATCCCCAAACTGCCATTTTCTTCTTCACGAAGAGGACTGGTGATCCCCAAGGTGATGTACTAGGTCTGATGAAACCCTTCTTGAGCAGCTCATCCAACTGCTTCTTCAACTCTTGGAGTTCTGTCGGTGCCATCCGATATGGTGCCATCGAGATAGGCGTCACTCCCGGCATCAAATCGATGGTGTACTCGACTTCCCTGTCAGGTGGCAATCCTGGCAGATCTTCTGGAAACACATTTGGAAACTCCCTCACAACTATGATGTCCCCCAAAACCAGAGTCTGAACTTCTTCACCCTTAACATGGGTCAACAAAGCGTCTGGACTCAAAGGCTTCATCCCAATATCTTGGTTAGCAGAGATACTACATGTAGTAGCATCTCTCCCAATACCTGTCAACAAAACCTTATGTCCACCATCGGAAGTCAACAGCACTTCCTTGGTTCGACAGTTCACCATAGCGCTGTACTTGGACAACCAATCCATCCCCAAGATGATGTCGAAACCTCCCATGTTCATCACAATCAACCGTGCAAGAAAAACCTTGCTATCGTATGAAAGCGAAACGTCTCTGCACACATGGGTTAATCTGACCACTATACCCGCAGGTAATCTAACCCTCATCGAACAAGTTAAACTCTCTCCCGTACAGTTATGTAGTATTGCAAAGCTTTGTGCAACAAACAAATGCGTAGCACCAGGATCAATCAAAGTATAAGCAGTACTACCAAAGACTGTAAAAGTACCTACTATGACATCGGCATTCTCTGGATCCTCATCAGCGGTGATCACAAATGCTCTCGGCACTGCTGCACTCTGATTCATGGCTGACTGGGTCCTAGCAGGAACAGTTCCACGTCCTCGGCCTCGGCCAACTCCAGAACCACTAGGTACACTAGCAACTGAAGCTTGCACTATCTGAATAGGTGTCGTACCTCCAGATCTTCCCAACTTGGGACAAGCATATCGGTAGTGCCCAACTTCATTACACTCATAGCACCTCACCTGAGACAGAGGGGGTTTCGAGCGAGCATTCCAAGAAGAAGTCCCTCCAGACTGAGTCCAAAAACTGCCTCGGTTGTTGTAGTTGTTATTGTTCCATCCACGTCCCTGACTCCCTAGCATGAATCGGCTATGTCCATATCCTGACCGGTTTACTGGTGTCTGGAACCTCTTGTTCTGTCCCCTAGAACTCTGTGCAGCATGCCTCTTACGGATCTCTTGTTGCTCCCTCTTATTGCGCAGCCAGATAATCTCTGCTTTCAGGGCATCTGTCAGCATGTCCTGATAAGTCTCATAGACCTTGCACCCCATAACTGTCTGGATGCCAGATCGAAGACCATCCCAAAAACGTTTACATCTGGCCTCCAAAGTAGCTACAAACTCACTAGCATAGATGGACAGGCGGTTAAACTTGATCTTATAATCATTGACCATCTGATCTAGTCCCTGTTGTAGTCCCAGAAACTCTCGTCTCAGCTGGTCCTGGTTTGCCTCAGAAACAAACTTCCTTCGGAACATCTCCATGAACTGGTTCCACGGCATAGTGATAGGTGTCAGCATGTCCCTAGTGGTAAACTCCCACGAATCAACGGCATCTCCTCGGAACATGGCAGTGGCATATCTGGCCCACTTGTCATTCCTATATGTCAGCTTCAGCATAACCCTGTTCATCTGTCTAAGCCACTGGTCAGCATCCTGTGGTGAAGTGACACCGGTGAAGATCTCGGCCCCAAGCTTCTCCAGCTTCATATACACTGGATCCTCAACTGGTCCCTGGTTTTCCTGTTCCCGGGCTCCCACAGCATCGATACGTGCATCCCTGACTTCTTGCCTCCGCAGAATCTGGGTTACCACGTTCAGCATCTGCGTAGGGTCTCCCAACGGAATATTCAGAAGGTGTTCCGGACCTCCCGCAACTTGCTGCGGTTGATCCACCGATACCTGATCGTCATCTAGGTGACCTCCAGCATACTGATTCCCTCCAACCGGATCCATTCGTACCTATATGAGAATGTATATGTATGCATGTCATATCATGTCGTGACAAATCTTATGCACAAACAAACAACCACACAACCACAGTTATGTCCCTAATGACCTACTGTCTGCTCCGCTACCAAACTGAAGAGTCCCGAACCGTATTTACCGATCACAGTAAACACGTGCTGGAACTATTCTTATTAACAGCTCAGGGAGTACATCGCAGTAAAATACTACACAGTAAATCGAATACAACAGCTCACTGAATATAATACATTTGTCTCCCGTACTCGGGGACCAATATTCAATCCACTCAACAACAGCAGCTTAATCCAAATAGACAACATCAAAGCAATAAAGGATAGCAGCAACACAGCAACAAATATTGCACAGCAGCGGAAGACTTAAATGCACATGTAACAGAGGTATGGATCCGGAGTCAGGTGGAGAAGAAAGCAGCAGCCATCGAACGTCGTACCTGAACTACGAAGCAACTAAACCTACGGGATGAAACCCCGCAGGCGAGGGGTGAGTCCGAAGTGCTCACCGACGAAGGATAAACAGAGATATATAATCAACCATAATGCTTTCGAAGTAAACACAGACAATCACAACACAAAGATACTACTATCTACAACTGAGCCAAAACCAAAAGGATGCTTATTATTATTATTACCAATTTTATCTTCCGGGCCCCTTCACTGGACAAGCTACGGTCGTACCTGGTTATCAACTAATTCCGGATGCCAGGCCAAATCACAATCCGGGATCAACATCCCAATATCAAAAATCCGGGATCAACATCCCAATATCAACAAATCCGGGATCAACATCCCAATAACAACATCATCCGGGATCAACATCCCCAACAACCAACCAAACCGGCCATGACACCACAGAACTAGCCTCTAACCATCTAGTCGTACCACTACTTTCCACGTGACAATTAAATCAACATCTCAAATTCCAGTCCAAATCCATTACTCTTTCATCAATTATCCAATTTTCTATTATCTCAGATTAATCCACATACTCAATCTCTTATCTCAATCTCATGACACAAATTATTCAAAATTAACAGCTCAACATTATTTCCAACACAATATACACAAGTCTAACACAATCCAATAACAGCATCAATAATTCCACATCAATCAAGTAACAGTCGATAATCATTCCAGCAGTTCAATCAAACAACAAAGATACACACAGCATTACGGGCACATATCAAGGGTTATCCATCCTCACCTTAGCCGACTATCAAGTTTGGAAATGCCCCACAGACTCCAAGTCCGGTTCCTCAGGTATTTACTCATTATCAACTCCTATATCAAACAAATAATATGCACATATAAGTGATATGCAAATGTCATGCTACTACTGTATACCAAAAAATAAATACTATCTCGTCTCGGTCCTTCCCCGGGTTAATTTCTATTATCGTCATAATTCACCATTTATTTTCAGTGTCTAAGATAATACTATACTTATACCTATACCTATACCCGGATATTATTCCGGTATCTTATTACCTTGATAATAGCCTTTCCAAAATTATTCCTCAAAATAATTATTATTTACTATATATAATATACTTTTCCTAAAAATCGTTTTTTCCACAATATTATTCCCCAAATTTTTCCCAAAATATTGTTTCCATAAATTATATTTTATTTTTCCAGAGTTATATTTTTTTCCAGATTTAATTTTATTTCCATTTTATTTTTTTTAATTTCGGACTGGGCCTAAACAGTGCCAGATCAGGCCATGCACAGTGCCAAGCCCAGGCCCCAAACAGGAGCCCAAGAGCAGGCCCACGTGCAGGCCCAGAGTCCGCCCAGAACATAGCCCACGGTCCGACCCAACATCAACCCAGCAACCCATATTCCATTTAGCCCACAACACACCCAGCCCACATACTCCAGCCCACCACCCGCAACCCAGTCGGATAACCCCGACCTTAACCCGCTCATCCGGGTCTCCCACACTCACGGGCTCACCTTGGTGCAGACGGCCGGCGATGCGAGGCGACGGGCGGGACGAGCGACGCGAGGAGGCAACTGCAGGCGGAAGGCGACGGGGGTGAGGTTGGCAGTCAAGCAAAGGCGGCGCGACACCGCGGCAGGAGGAGGGGCGAGCTCCAAGGCGACGGCGGCGGCTCAACAATGGCGGAAGAAGGAGAAGGACGACGAGGGAAGGAGGAAGGATAGGCAGGGGGTGGTGATTGTGATCTCGGGTGGAGGCGGCCACCGGCGTGTGTCTTGGTAGTGGCGGCTGCGAGTGGGTTTCACGGGGGAAGAAGAAGGAAAAGAAAAAGAAGGGAGGAGGGGGAAAACGGTGGCGTTTTGTGCTATTTTGGTGTGTGTTATTGTTGTTTCTTTTTTTTTCCTTCTTATTGCAGGTGGTGAAGGTTTGCAATAGGTGGTTTGTGGGTTTTGCAGGTGAACAAGGAAAAATGGCGGTTGGGTGTTGTAGGCAGGAGGAAGAGGAAAAGAAAGGCAGAGAAAAGAACCAAGACATGCAGTGCAGGACAAAGGCTAGGCACGGGCAGGGTACTGACACTTCACGGGTTCATTCACATGCTGCATAGTGGTGGCGGCTGCTGCAACACTGTGCAGCATGTGAAGCGGGTTCTGTCCGGACCAGAAAATAACTAATGTATCCCCCTTGACTTTATTTCCGGCCCGATAACTCGGGGTTAATCCCGACTTTTCTGAAGATTCCTGGACCCGAAAAATTCCAACTCGGTCCGAAAAATCCGCAGAAAATCCCGAGCGTGGGACAAGGCTCGGTTTTTGAATCCGATGCACGAATTACCATAAATTAATTACCCAAGATTAATTTTTATGGTAAATAACTGTAGAATAAATTATTACGGTACCGGTAAAAACTTAAAAATTACCCGGGCTGTTACAATTGTTTTCCCCAACTCAACCTCACTATGTTCTTAATGTAATGTAATTAATGATGGAAAAAGCTAAACATGGAAACTATTTTAAAAAATTGTATTTGAATTCTTTACAACATTTTAAAAACAATTAAATATAGTACATACTAAATTTTAAATAATAAAATTATTATATGTTAAAAAAAACAAAGACCACATAATATTTCCTATAAAAAAGGCTTTTGAAAATACCCATTAAAATTCAAATTAAATTTTTAGGTGTTTTATTAGGTGGCAGAAAAACGAAGTTTAAATTAAAAGACCAATTGGGAAAAAAAAAACAACTACAAAGCCAGCAAAACTTACCACACGGGTAGCGAACTAGTTCCATTAATTTTGTACTCTATCTTTACACAACTGATGCAAGGCAAAGCAAGACAAGTTGGCTCAATTCTTGGCACAAAACTACACTGAGTTTCAAGATTACTACACACAACCACATCCACATTCGCATATTACAAAAATGAGAACCAAAAAAAATCACTTTGGTTAATGTATCAAACAATAAATCACTAAAGCTAAATTTGGGAACAGTAGAATATATGGAGGAATGAATGGGTGAGGAGAAAGTGAGGGGAGAGAATGATTAATCACTTGTTTGAGAGAAGAATGAAAGACGGAGGGAAAAGAAAATGAGGAGAACTGTTTCTCTTAGGCCCACAAAATTTCAATCTCTCCAAATTGGAGAGAATGGTAAATTTGGTGTAAAAATAATGCCACAATGACAATTTTAACCATTCTAATTATTAAAATTATACATTATAAGTTTATTATTATATATTTGATTATTTTCTCTTCAGTTTCATTCCTCCTGCTTCTTTTTTTCCAAACAAATTGAGAGATTACAACATTCTTCTCCCCACGTCACATTCTCTCCATTTTTATTCCCCTCATTTTCATTCTTTCTCCACATCTTTTCCAAACTCACCCTAAACCTATCAATGGTACGCAGCATAGAACAACAAACGAAAGTAAACAAGACAAAATATATAGAACGAAAAGATGAACCTGAGGAGGCGTCGCACCATGAGATGATAGAGGGGATGGTCAGAAGAGGGAGAGTGGTGAGACAACAACCAACAGCAAAAAGAGAAGAAACTTACGAATAGAAAGGTGACTAAAAGAGTGTGTGAGATGAAGGTAGGTGTAAGAGGTAGATTATATATTTCAAAAATTATTAACACCGTAAAATTTGTTATTAACTTTAAAATATTATTATACAAGGATAAATAATTTATTAAATTTTCTCATCACCTTTATATAGATTCCAGCTAGATTTTGAATAATTAATTAATAATCTTTTTTTTCTATCCACTTATATTAGCATCTATTTGTAATATTTACCTCCTTTTATAATAGAAAAATTACTAATTTTTTCTATAACATAACATGTGTTATGAAATGAGACATGTTAATGAAGAAGAGGAAGGGAGAAGAGGAAGAAACGATGAGCTCTGAACCAGTTTTTATCCATTTCTGTATTGTAGTTGTATACAATATATAGGAAACAAAGATGAGGGGTGAGGATAGATTAGGTACAACGACATTCACACACATTTTTTATAACACTCCCCTTTGAATGTCATTGTATATTGGGTAGAATACGCTTCGGGAGAACTGCCTCATTAAAAACCTTACCAAGAAAAACCCAGTGGGATAAAAACTTGGTGAAGGGAAAAAGAGTGCTGTGCGTATTCTACTCCCCCTCATTTTGGCCTCTCTTGATTTCCTGATGTCATCACATGCCAATCTCCTTTGTCAACCTTTGGTGACATTTGTAATGTATACAGTATTATCTTCATAATTTATTGTTGGAGCAACTTCCTCGCTATCTTATCCATATGAATCTTGAGTATGCAGCATCTTCGAACTTAGCCAAGCACAGTCTCGACTAGCTTCGTGTATAACAACAACTTCTGCATTATTGGTAGCGTTTCGCGCTTACCATGATACTTCAGATATCTGCTTTGCACTTCAAATATATGATCTACATCTGCAAAAATAAACTATATTTTCCTTGGACTCACAAGGTTAAAATATTTACATGTTCATTATACCCCAGGATAATGGAGAGCTTCAGGCTTTATAAAAAATTAGAACAAAAAGAAATTTTGCTAACAAGTTTATGGCAAGGCTTCAGGCTTCATGTTACTAGCAAGATAAATTACACTTTTATATGGTACTTCAGGACCATATGGTACTTCAGGACCAGTTTAATTCTTTTTTGAAAATTTTCCTTCTCAAATTTTGTATATATCATGGCATTTGGAATCTTCTTCGGGAGTTCCAATAATATTTAGGTCACAATAATAGTATCTAAATCATTAATCATCAACAACGATAATAGTTAATTCACATATGAACTAATTAAATAAAATACATAGAGCATATATACAAGAATCATTATAAATACCCAAATTGGTTCAAACTTTATGGAGATCAACTTAATTTTGTATATTCCCGGAAATTAGTTGCTTCAAGCAACTTGAATCCTTCTGGGATTCTCATGCATATGTCATAACTTATGGATCCGTAAAAATAGGCTGTAACCACATCCATTAGATGCATTTCTAATTTCTCATATATTGCCAGACTTATCAAACACTTAAAATAATTGCATCCACCACAGGGGAGTATATCTCCTCATAATTAAATACTAGGTCGTTGAGCAAAACCTTGTGCGACATGCGTCAAGCCGTGCTTTGTGCGACAAGCCGTGCACTATTTCCCCCTTTTTTCGCACAAACGCCCATTTATAATCGACCGGTTTTATACCACTGTTGTACGGACTGCAGGTTCGAAAAATTCCTCGCTTCACAAGCGAGTCTAACACAGCCTTAATTATGTCTCTCTATTTTATGCCAATCATTTCTGCGCCTACATTCATCAACAGATGTAGGTTCATGATCCTCATTTTATTTAGCGTTATTTTATAAATAAAACAAGTATTCCGTCGACGGTTATTTTACGTCGGTTCCATCTTATTCCTGACACTGAATAATTAATCGAGATCTCATTATTTTCATGTGTTTCTTCTGGAACTTTATCAATTGTGTCAGAAACCTCTTCTGGAGGATTTTTCTCTTCTTGAGGACTTTTAATGTGAACCTCTACTGGAGGTCTTATTTTCTCACTGGGGCCATCTTATCTCTATGCTCCTTTTTCTTTATTGAGATTTTTTTTTTTGGAACCGAGTATATTCTACGCTTCTGACGTACTTTAGATTCATTTGCATACTTTAATTGTTCTTCAGGAACATCAATTTTGAGCAGGAGCATTTGCAGCTGGTATATAATATATGGTCACACTTCTCAAATAAATATGTCTGGCAATTGACTTACTTATATTTTACAAATGAATCATCTTTTAAACTTCAGGTTCACACAAATTCGTTTGAGTATCAAAGTAGATATTGATATGTATTTCAATAAATTCTTGAATCCAGCTGCTTATTTTCTCCCCCTTATGTTGGGTAACCTCTTTCATCAAATTAATAACCAACATACCCAACATACACAGCATATATTTCCAGTCTTCTTTAAGGACCAATTTTACTATGCTGTGGTGGAGCATTATATACTGTACAACTAATGGTCCGAAGATGGAAGATACTAGGTTCGTGACCATGAACCACTTAAATGGGGAGATCTTATGATAACTTGTTGGCTTGATGCACACAAGTGTTGCTGCATGTAAAATACCATTTTCTCAAAACAGTAATATCTCATTAGCAATAGTCTTGCAATCAATTGGAAATATTTAATGAACGATTCACCCAGATCATTTTAGGTGTGAACATAAGCTACAGAATGTTCAACCATTATTTCCAACAATATACATCATCCACTGAAGAGATACACCAGTATTATCAAGATATATAGTCTTTATAAAATAATTAGGGATGTGTACCCGCAATTGGCTTAATCATAATAAGCGTGCAATATGCCAACTTGCGTCTAATAAGCACACAATAAACCATCTAGTCCGATGCATCGATTAAAACAATAAAATTACCTAGATGGTTAACATGGCGGATTTATTAGTCCGTGTACATGTCTCTGAATTATTCTCAAACTTGCTGGTAATTCTAGCCTATCCTCATCTTAGGAAGGCCGAAAAAAAATTTTTCGCAGCAAACAAACACGTGGAAATTCATTGATTGTAAAAACTTCTGGTTTTTTAATGAATGACCAACTAAAGTTTTGCGCATCATTATTGATCCGGGATGACCCACCCGGTCGTGCCAAACAATAAATCCATGAACCAATTTCAACTTGGTGCCAGCTTCAGGCTGCTTTATATGTGCCAATTTTATGCTTATATCTACCACCCATGTTGGGAAAAGATCAGAACTATTGAGCAATAATAAATGTGGCAACAAACTTTTCCAAAAGCAAATCCTCGAAGAATGAAAAGCTTTGGAGTTTTCTGAAAAATAATGCAAATTTTTAATTACCGAAAAATCTTCTGGATCTAGATAGAAAAAGGGGTCCATGTTTGAAAAACTGACACATTGCTTTCTAAGCTCAGACTATAAAAAGGGGGAAAGATATATGTGGTAGAGATAGAAAAAATCAGAAAAACACAACAAGATAAGAAAATGCCTTCCCCGGCTACTGTCTTTTTTGGTGAGGGTGCCTCTCTAGGAAGGAGGAACAGGTTAGCATATAGCATGGTGAATGAACAACAAGAGGAATTACCGAGTGAACTCGCAAGAATTCCTCGTTTGGTCTTTGTTGATGAGCTATATTCATCTAGGTTCTTTGTGACTCCTATGGAAGAAACTTTCTTCCTAGAGGACCAAGGCAATCTAAGGGCTTCCTTTTATGGCTCAGCTAATTCTATTATGGTTTTTCATATCTGATAGATTGCAGGAATTCCAGCTAGAGCCTACTTGTCAATTTTTGAATCAAAGCAGTTATTATCAAATTTCCATGATGGCTCGGAGTGTACCGAGGGTGTCTGGGTTACCACCTACATGGCCTAAGGTACGGCTGTTACTATGGAATTGCAGGGGTGTAGCCAGAAAATCTCAAGATTTCGTCCGTACCTTAAGGGATGTGAAGAATCAGTACAAGCCCAACATGGTATTTATTACTGAAACTTTGTGGCAACCTGCAGAGAATCATGGAGTAATACCACTCCGTTTTCCTCCAACAAATCGGTTTGAGCTACCTGAAGAAAACAATATGGGTAGTATGTGGTTCTCCTGGAACGAGAGTGTTAGGGTCAACATCAACAACGAGGCTTAGAGTTTTAGAGTCAATGTTGTACCCAACAGAGAAATAATTATTTCAACTTTTGTATGATAACAATTCCTCTATGTGGATGTTCTCAAGTAATAGATCCATTATGCAATAATAATATGCATGTTTTCCCTTAGCCTTGCCACTGTTATAACCAATTGGTCATAGTAATTAAAACAATTTCATCCATATCCACGGCAACAGGCACAATTATAATTAAACTATCTCATTCGCTTCGGGGAATAGAGCATAGTCAAAACGACGGGATACATAATAATTTCTTTTATTACTGTAAGTAGGAATGTTTGTACTCTTCAAGAGTATATGCTCTTCCAGAGCGTAAATATATGATCTTCTAGATCATAGTAAAGCTTGCGTTCTTCAAGAGCATATTAAAACTCATGCTCTTCTGGAGCGTATTAATATCCTTCTCATTTTGAGATTGTACTATCATATATGAATAATTTACGTTTATTAAATACGGAATATATCATTGCATTGTCTCCAGGACAAATGTCCGAGTCAACCATAGTTTCACGTTCACGTTAAAAATTACTAGTTATAACATACTGTAAAGTAAACATAATGTAATAAATATAACAATTAATAATGGAACAAAACATAACATAAAAACATTCAATATATATATTGGCTTGCCCCTTCAGGGTGAGCAAGATAAGAACAATATCCATCTTTTGGTGGTCATATCCTTCTTTTGGTGGTCATATAATTTCCATCTTCTGGTGGTTTATATATTTTTTTCTTCAATTTTTATTCAAGGATCTGTAGGATCTTTTAGTAAGACATCCGGTCTTAGCTTTATTTTTCTTTTATTGAGTCTTCTAGACTATGCATTTCAATATTTAATGCCCGTGATAAATTTCTTCTGGAAATAAATTCAAATAATATCATAATTCCAAAAATTAAATAAATAAAAGACTTAATTTAAATAAACATGGATCTTTTATTAATTAGCCCAATTAAAATTAAATAACCCAAATTTAAATGCAATGGGCCTTGTGCGAGCCAAGCGAAACGTAAATGAAGTTAAAGCGAGAAACTAAATACAATGGGCCTTTTAACAGCCCAATTGATAAATTAATGAAACATATTGAAATAAAAGCATAAATTAAATAAAAGCATAATAATAGATAGTATATAATACATGCTTACTCGATAAATCTTTCAGCGGTAGTAATAGCATAATAATAGATAATATATAATATATCCTTACTCGATAAATCTTTCAGCGTAGTAATAGCATAATAATAGACAATATATAATATATGCTTACTCGATAAATCTTTCAGCGGTAGTAATAGCATAATAATAGATAATATATAATATATGCTTACTCGATAAATCTTTCGGCATTATTAGTAGAATAGTAGTATAGAATACTTAACCTATGTATATTTTCAGAGATAAAATTTTTTCAAATTATAATTATATATATATTTATTTATGGATTGGGCCGAACTATGCAGCCCATGACCAAGCCGAGGTGCAAGGACCAGGCCAAGGCTGCAAGCCCAGCTCCACAACCCAAAGGACCGGCCCACCATCTACAACCCAAACGAAAACCGGGTCAGGTCCACAGCAACCGGGTCTCTGGTCGCGACCCGTATGACAAGGGTCCGGAAGGGTCAACCCAGGTCACGCTCCAACCCGGTCGTGACCCGCCCATTAAAAACGGGTCGCTCACCTAGCAGCGGCTGTCGGTGCGACGAACGCGAGGGCAGCGATGACACGGGAGCGCAGCGAGGTGGAGGAAGGAGAGCGCGGGCGGCGTCGGTAGTGCTGGTGGCTGCAGCGTCGTCGCGAGCAATGGAGGTGGATCCGACGGGTTCTCGTCGGGTCTTCCTCACCTGGCGGCGCGTCCGGCGGCGGCAGAGGACGGGGATGGCGGCGACGAGTTGGCGACGGCATGAGGAAGGCCATGGTGGGGACGGTGACGTGCACGGCGGCGCGGAACCGTTCGCCATGTACAATAACCGAGGCAGGGTGACGCACTGTTCATCATTTCTTTTTTTTTTTTCGTTTTTGCTCTCGTTTTATTCTTGCTCGGGTAGGGACGTTATCGTGCTGATAGCATGTTATGAAATGAGATATGTTAATGAAGAAGAGAAAGGGAGAAGAAGAAGAAACGATGAGCTCTGAACCAGTTTTCATCCATTTCTGTATTGTAGTTGGATAGGAAACAAAGATGAGGGGTGAGGATATATTAGGTACAACGACATTCACACACGTTTTTTATAACAACATGTACTTTCTTTAAAGAAATTTCATTAATTCCTCCAATTGATCCATTAGTTTGAGAATCTCCAACAGGCGACAAACTGTAGAGGAATGGATATAGCCCAAAAATAAGAAGCTGCCACCAACACTAAAACCTTCCCCAACCCTGCCGGCCCACTACTAATTTCTTTACACATTTTGGGCCTAGCCCGTGGATTTTAATGCTACCAAAAACATTATTAGGACACATCATTGGGCTGTCTATTTCTTTCTTCCTTGAAAGCTTGACCACATCTGCATTGTTTTTTTTTTTTCCCTCTTCGTTTTTGTTTTCTTTTAAATTTTTGGCATGCTAAGCACAAACAAAAAAAAAGAGTTAAGAATCAACCCAGCTGTTGATGTAAATTTGCACATGATGAGAAGTTGAGGAAGGCTTGGAAGGGACAGGGCTCCAAAAGCTTGGGGCTTTTGGGGAGATGAAGAGGTTAACGGGTGGCGTAGGATGATATCACGTTCATGTGAGCGCCAAACTTGCGCGATTGCTACTGTTCCAAATCCAATCTCTCATTGATTGGCATGAGGTGGCCGTGGCCGTGGCACAAAAGAGGATAATGCTATTGCGATTTGCATCATATTTTTAGTCATACATTCTACTTACGATATCAAGCCTCTCAAAATCTCTCTTTGTTTTACCCGTTTTTTAAGTTTTAACTTTAACCCCTGACATTCTAGTTACCAGATGCACCCTTGCCTTCTGGCACTGATAGTCCCTCTAACTATTGCTTCTTGGTACTAGATATAAGGCAGGATTTCGGATAGTGCTGATATTGAAACTTACTAATAATGTCGGTTGGGGGGGGGGGGGGGTGGGGGAAGAAAAATATTACTATACAAGTTTTGGCTTGGTTATTTTTGTTCTTATATGAAGATGTAAATGCGAGAGTATAAAGTATAAATAAACGGTAACAAACCAAATCTATGAATTTAATTTATTGACAATGAAAACAATTGAGCACCTAAGTTCTGCTATACCATGTTTTATTGGTGGCTTGTTATTAGATTTTATGGACTGGACATAGGAGAGCAGATTCAGACCTTGCAATTCACTTTATATATAGAAAAATCTTAATATGCATCTTAGAATTGTTACGTCAAAACAATCAAAGGAATTAACCAGCCACCTCACCCACCGAGTGACATGACCCTGCTTGCTTCCATTTAAGTAGCCAAGGTATGGTAGTTATTAGAATATCTAGCAACTACTCATATCATTTCAACTCAACTATTTTAACATTTCTTCTTAGGGAGGCCATATTGGCACTCCGAAGCTTTATACTCGCACTCCATTCTCACTTTTTTATAATTATGAATGGGATAATAATAACCCCCTTAATTCCATCAGCTTTAAGCAGATAATTTTTTTATTTCTCCCTCCTCTCTCTTCGACATTCATCTCGGCTTCTTGCTGCAGTGTATATTTTGAGATTACCTGAATATAACATATCGATTTTCCCTAAATTCCTTCTTTCTCTCCCTTTGTTTCCGATGGAACTCGCTTTGGCCTTCATCACTTCCTAGTTTTCTTCCAAAAAGTTTGGTATCATCCATATTAATGTCCATCATCTTCACCATGGGTGCCTTTTCTTTTCTCTTATGCTTAAATTAAATACTCCCAGCACGAATTGAACTGAACATGGCTTGAAGTTGAGCGCAGACTCTTATACTAAAATCAAACTCAGAACAATCCTAAAAAGAGTAATATATATCAGGTCGGGTCATGCAATTTGCCTCTTTGAAAAAGAAAAAGATAATAAAGGAATTTTCTATTTCGGTTTTGGTAGGAGTCTTTCTTTGACTAACTCAAAATCTAAGAATTGGAATTTAGGGCAAAAGAAGTCTTGGAAGGATGTAGAAGAGAAGATGAAGTAAGAAACCTATTTAGTTTTGGGGTACTACGGCCATTTGAAAATAAAAAAAATAAAAAAAAAAGGTGAAAGTAGAGAGTGCGGAAATAAATCTTTGGAGCGCGAATATAGCCCTCCATTCTTCATAATTTAGAAATAAATAGTTGTTTGTTGCGGTCATGATGCCAACAGTTAACTACATGAAATCAGTACTCACCAATTAGATACATGATATCCTTATGACTCGAAAGAAAAAAAAAAGTTAAATACATGAAATCATTTTCTTTGGCTCTCTTTACTGTTGTAAAATCTGAGAAGAAGCTTAGAAAAAAAAAAAAGAAGAAGCAACATTTTCAAGCATAAGGTTAATTGTTATGTTTATTATCTTTTTCTTTTTCAAAGAGGCATATTGCAATTTGCATGACCCGACCGGATAGATTACAACCCATCAACCGAAAAAGGTCTTGTTAGTTTATTTGAAGCCGATATGTAATTAGACCAGCTGCATTTGTTTTTGACTTTTTAATTTTTTTGGGTCGTCTTATTTGGTGATTCTCATTTCTGGAGAATTCTTGTCCAATTATCCTAATATCTGTGTCTCGCAAGAAATAGTAAATCCGGCGGATGGATATAGCTAGTTTGGGTCAACCCTAATTAATCTTCCCTGTATATAAATAAAGCCTATCGTTTGCATCAAAAAAGAAAACCCTAATTAATCTACGGAAAACTAAATCAAACCCTTCGAAAAAAAAAAAAAGAAAGAAAGAAAAACGAAATTGAAATCCCCCAACATGGGGAGAAACTTTTCCATGAATATACAATTTTATGCACAATTGACAATTGCAATAAGACTTACAATACGGTATGATCACCTCTTAAAACACTAATTTCAAATATTTTAGCAACAAGGTGTGGTAATAATATTCGTAAAACAGTGTTCAGTAAGTAAGTCTTTTTGGAGAGGAGATATGTAATGAAGCTAAATCAATAAGATAATGATAAATCCAAAGGAAGTATTCCTTGTTTTAATTCTGGAAAAGAATAGACTATAGGACTAATAACTAAAAGAAAATACTACAAAGAAATAACAGTAAGAAGGGAGGTGAGAGGGTTGAGAATCTTCTATAACCAAATCCATAACCCCTACGCTTGCTTTGCTCCTATTTATATAGTTGTCCTTCCCATGTTTGCTCACTATGCTGGGCTATTTCACGATATAATCCTGCAACTTTCTACAAGTATGCCTCGCCTTATTACTCCTCCTAAAAGTCTTGTGCTGCTGCAGCTTGGGCTTCAGAATTAGACGCTTCAATGGTCTATTCTTCACTTTGGGCTTTGTAAACCACAAGTCCACTAGCACTTTTAATATCCAAGCCCGTGTTCATAACATTACTCCCATCCCGAAAATGAACCTTGTCCTCAAGGTTCAAGGTAAGTAAATTGTGCCGTCGCTGCCCATGTTGCTCCCTGGTGGCCGAAGGGGCGGCCTGTAATGGAAGACTGTCCCAATATACAAACCTTGGTTTGATACTTGTCAGCTGTATCAACAGGTGCTTGTGGAAGCATTGAAAATGAGAAGTGAGAGGGATTAACACCTCATGCAGATGGAGCTGCAAAAGATCAACAAATTGAAAAACGCAGCAAAAGGTGATTACACTAAACAGGGTAGCAATGTGCCTGGACATGTAAATCAACATTGAATAGATGTGAGGCACTCCAAGAAGCTTGAGCTTATAAGCAACTTCTCCCACACATTGAAGCTTCGGAGACAGATCAAAGAAACGGCTTCGTAACTTGTTGTGGCATTAGAAATGAACTGAATACTTGTAATAAGAGTGGAGCTCAAGAAAAACACATTTACCTACTTGAAAAATGATATTCGTACTAAGTTTATAGGCAAACAATGTCAAGTGATATTGATCTTGCTGCCACTGTCATTTGAGAGAGATTAACACCTCATGATGATTGAGCCTGTGAGCTCCCAAATAAGCACCTCTGGAGTATCCCTTAACATAGCCTGACTCAATGGAAAAAACAAGTGTACAAAGGATGTCTAAAAGAATTAGTTTACCAGCAACTTGAGAGAAGTTACGAGAACCGTATCCATCCCATGGTAGCATAATCATAAGTAGAAAAAGAACTTCTTGCACAATATAGGACGCTGGCTCCAACCAATAACAAATAATACTAGATTCTTTGGCATAGAGTTCACCAAAACTATTAAATGCCACCTGTTAGAATAAAAGAACCTCCCTTGTCCATGCCACATGTGCACCAAGATGCATGAATTGACATTGAGACGTAGCATATCCAAGGACATGAGCAAGAGTAGACAACCAATACACTCCCAAATCCAATTCCAATTCTTGAATTTTTAATAAAAGCCAGCTAATAGAAATGAAGACCTGCTGCATAGTGTCAAAATAGGACATCCATTCCCCTCCTCCAACAACTATGACTACGAAATTAAGAGGTCGTTCAGCAATGAGGTGCAACAAGTTTACCATGTGAGTGTGCACAAATTGAGAAGTATTAGCCTCACCGAGTAATGCATATTGACACTAATAGAACAGTTGCCCGCCACTATATGATAAGAAGGATCAAATTGATCATGTATTTCCTTTAGCCCAAAAGCACTAAGAACCGCAATAGAGGAGGAAGCTAGTGGCTCCGGTTCTAATGAGGCCAGTGGATCGCCATCATCTACAAGAAAAAAGAAATTGGGGTAGAGCTTGACACCTGGGATTGTGGTTGTACTTTTCATCACAAGTAGAATAGAATCCACAAAATCTTTGGGCTCTTTGTAGAGCAACTGTAGCAAGGAGTTTTCCGAAGGGAAGCTGGTGTAATGCAGGAAAATAGCAGGGGAAAGTAAAGAACGGTAAAATAGTTAAGGGAATTGATTCAGACCTGGGTAATGGAGAGGGAAAAGTACCCGCTACTTGGTTTACAAGATCATGTCCCAAAGTTGTACGGTGATCCTGAAGCGGCCCGGCCCGTATTTACCATACCGGGTAAATACATGCCAGAACTATTCTTATTACAGTAGCAGATAGTACATACAATATAAATTATAATATAAAGCAATCCCAAATACAACATCTGTCACCCGATCCCGGGGACCATTATTCAAGCCACAAAAGCAGTAGCAGAAAACATATGATACAACAACATATAAAATATAGCAGCGGAAGTCTTAGAATGAGATGCAGCAGAGGTATGGATCCGGGGACTGGTGGAGTAGAAACAGCAGCTGGCCAAACCGCGTACCTGTTACGAGTATTACCATAATAAATACTTACTAAATTATATATGGTAATACTTTACCTTATGGAAAGGATCTATGATATGGTAAACAATAATTTTTATGGAAATATTTTAGAAAGGGTATTATCAAAGTATGTACCGGAATAATAATCGGGTATAAGAATAGTATGGTATTTTGACACATGAATAGTAAATAGAGAATTATGATGATAACGGAGTTTCACCGGGACGCACACGAACCAGTTTAGTTTTATTTTTACGGTATAGCATCATTTGCATTTATGTGCATCTTATGTGAGTATATGCTATTGTTTGCTATTTAGGAGCTGATAACGAACAGTATCCCGAGGAACCGGAGCCGGGACAATTTGAAGACTTTCAGGAGTAGGGAAATCGGCTAAGGTGAGGATGGATAACCTTTGATATGTTGCACATGTTACTGTGTTTGTTTTTCTGTGATTATTTTGCCTGATTGAACTGCTGAGCCAATTGAGTTTGATTGTGGTATCATTGCTGTGGTTGTTGATTTGTTGATTGTGGATATACCGATATGATGAGATAATTGGATAATTGGAAGTTGTGTTGACGACTGTATTGTCACTTGGAAAGTAGTGGTACGACTAGATGGTTAGAGACTGTTTTGTGGTGGCTATGATCTGGGTTACTCGTGATAAGCATGTCTATGCTTGGGATGTCTATCCCGTGATTATATTTTTGGGATGTCTATCCCTGGGATCTATATTTTTGGGATGTCGATCCCTGGGCTCTCTTGGATTTGATCTAGCACCCAGAACATGTTAATAACCAGGTACGACCCTAGCTTGTCCAGTGACAGGGCCCCGAAAGATAAAATTGGTAATAATAAATATTCTTTTGGTCTTGGCTCAGTTATATTCTGGTTGTTTCTCTGTTATGTCTTTTGTTGGAATTTTACTTCGAAAGTATTGTGTTTGCCTGCATATTACTGTTTATCCTTCGTCGGTGAGCACTTCGGACTCACCCCTCGCCTGCGGGGTTTCATCCCGTAGGATGAGTTGCTCGTAGTACAGGTACGCGGTTCGGCCAACTGCTGTTTCTACTCCACCAGTCCCCGGATCCATACCTCCGCTGCATCTCATTCTAAGACTTCCACTGCTATATTTTATATGTTGCTGTATCATATGTTTTCTGCTACTGCTGTTGTGGCTTGAATAATGGTCCCCGGGATCGGGTGACGGATGTTGTATTTGGGATTGCTTTGTATTATAATTTATATTGTATGTACTGACTGCTACTATAATAAGAATAGTTCTGGCACGTGTTTGCCCAGTACGGTAAATACGGGACGGGGCGCTTCAGATCCTGTCCCAAAGTGATACGGTGCTCATGTACACGAGCCAAACCAAACACATTTACTAGCTCAATATGTTTGGGAAGTGAGACCTTAGTGGTGATTGTTTGCTGCAACTGAATTGGATGACCCTCAAAACATTCCAAATCGTCAGAAGGATAATGTTGAACAAGTGTTTCAGGCAAAGAATCCCCGCCCATTAGGTGTTTGTGTTTATGCAAATAGGAAAACTCAAAGGGAGTGGGTTGAGGGAAATCACAAAGGCCATAATCAATAGCAGAATCGGTAGGCAAAATAGATTAATCTCCGCAGGGGACAACAACAGGTGAAAGTTGAGCTTCTGGTATGGAAAACGACAATAATTTTTCTGCAACTTGCTCAGCAGCTCTTTGATATCCGACATATCCTTACACAGCTGCGTTTGTGATTCATGAAGAGCTTTCACAGATTCCTCCAAAATCGTGTACGAGTGCTCTCCGCCATGACAGCAGAGAGTCAATGAAAGCACCAATGTAATGAAGCTAAATCAATAAGATAATGATAAATCCAAAGGAAGTATTCCTTGTTTCAATTTTGGAAAAGAGTAGACTACAGGACTAATAACTAAAAAAAATACTACAAGGAAATAACAGTACGAAGGGAGGTGAGAGGGTTGAGAATCTTCTATAAACCAAATCCATAACCCCTACGTTTGCTTTGCTCCTGTTTATATAGTTGTCCTTCCCATGTTTGCTCACTATGCTGGGCTATTCCACGATATAATCCTGCAACTTTCCAGAAGTATGCCTCGCCTTATTACTCCTCCTAAAAGTCTTGTGCTGCTGCAGCTTGGGCTTTAGAATTAGACGCTTCAATGGTCTATTCTTCACTTTGGACTTTGTAAACCGTAAGTCCACTAGCACTTTTAATATCCAAGCCCGTGTTCATAACAAGACACTAAATTTTTCTGATGTCTAAACGAAACCTTTAAACCTCCCACTACCACTAACTTGGCTTTTTCCTTAATATTTATTTAACGAACACAAGTCATTCAACAAAAACGCAACGTTCATAGAACAATTACCCATCGTCTACACAAATTTTGAATGGAAAAGGAGGTTGATGACAGCACCAAGGTATGATTGACGATAACTTTACAGCATAGTTTAGCAAGATATTTAGGTGCCTTTCTTTTTTTTTTTAATACCAAATAAGATATTCAGGTCCAGGTGCTGATCATTGGATCAACAACAGGAGAACCTTAGACATTCTTACTTAATTGGTCTCATCATGACCCTCCACTACAGTTAAACCAAGTCCGTTCGAACACTAATTGGCTGGCTAGCTGCACCTAAACTTCAGTGTTATCTATTAGATTCTGGCTGGATGCCAACCAGACATAAGAAAAGGGCCATTAGCATGCTACACATACTTCCACAAGCCTGCAAGTCTAACCCTAAATGAAAAATTATTAGTCTCTCCAGGTCAAGTGTAGAAATTGGCCACTAAAAAGCAATCATAATGGCATAATTAGGCTTAAAGAATCAAGGGGACGCTCAGTTTCTATAAGATTCTCAAGAGGAGAGGCACACAAAGACAGCGATATTAGTATTACAGAGATTTTCTTAGTATGGAAATGCAATTTCTAGACTTGTGCAAACAAAAAGTACGTACTCTGCCAATATTGTTGATGACAAAGCACAGTACTGCAAATATTGCACAGTAGCTAAAGCCTGACACACTACCTACTAATCATTGATTTGACAAAATAACATTCAAAAAGAACGAACCCCTGATAATTAGAAATGACTACTGGTAGAAACAGCAAACCCCATTCTAACTGGGTCTCGGTCGTCCCTGCCACTTGATAATTAATATTGATCAGATTCCTTGATCGTGACCGTTGGATTCTTGGGAGAGCAATTTTGTTTTCTTGCTCTATTTATTTAATTTAATGTGCAGCATATAAAGTTAGAAGAAGCCTCTTGATTAGAACAGGTCAATTCCTGAAATGGTCCCCCATGCCCCCGCAAGGAAAAAGTCGAAAATCCATTTAACAAGTGATCGTGTCGTTTTTGAATATTTAAGAGTATCGTCTTGACTCAATCATATCCTTTTTATTTACAAATAAATATCAAAGAATTGGAGTTGATATTGGCACTTCAAAGTCAAACCTTCAAGGAGTACTCCATGGACAATTCTAATCATATATTATTGAGCCAAGAGACCATTTCTAAACACTAAGTATAGATCATATTTGATAAAATTAGCTGGGAGAAACACTTTTTTTTTCTGGTGGAAAAACTAGGAGAAACACTTGTTCTCTATGTTAAAAAAAAACAAAAAAGAACGAGGAGAATCATGCTTTTAAGAGAGGAAAGGTAGGGTGATATATTTTGTCAAAAAAAGTTTAGCTAAGCTGCTGCCTAAATACTCTGGATTAACATCTTCTCCTACCTTGCCTTCCTTCTTACGGCTCTGGCTTTCATTGGTGTGATTCATGTGTGTATTAGGAGGCGAGGCGACCCTTTCTGACCAGTCCTCACCAAACTTTTATCTTAAGCACCCTCCCTATATTGAGGGCATGGTGGCCAAAACATTTTACCAATCAATTTTACTGATAGTCTGTACTTAGTACGTTTTTTTTGTATATATACATGTTTTTTTATATAGTTCTTTTTTCTTGTTGATGATAAGTTGGTAGCTTTTCAATTTCTTTTTTTTTTGATAGTGATAGCTTTTCGATTTCAGGAGAGAGGAATGCATTCCCTTCTTGTTAGGGGAGAGTAAATGGTCGGCACCGTATATACCGTGTCGACTTTCATGTCGGTAGTAAATTTCCGACTACCTCTCTATACCGACCCGAACTCATACCGATACCGACTTAGATCGATGTTGGTTCGGTACGAAATGTACCATACCGATCACCTACTTTTTAAGTTTTATAGATCCTGAAAAATAAAAGAATCAAAGTTTACTTTACCATACAATCCATTGCTTTTTTTTTGCTTGTTTTTTGTACGCATATGAAATTCAATCAAGGATATTTGCGTTGCATATATAAAATATAAATTGTAAAATTTCAAAACCAAAATCAAATAAAAGCAGAGAATAATGTATATAGGCTTATAAATTATAATTGTTTGCCTGAAAGGCTAAAAGTCTAAAACTAAAATATACCAAGTGCCATTATGAATTATCTACTTCTCTGTAACTTCCAACCTGAAATGAAAAAATATAAAAAGTCATCAGTAAGTCTAAGATAAATCGTTTATAAAAGACCGGATCTAGAATTGTTGAGATTGAGGGGACTGGATTTAAAAGGATAGAAAATCAATTATAAGTAAGTGGTTACTCAGAAAAAAAAAAAGGGAAGTGGTTATTTAGAAAAGAAAAGGAGAAGAATATACCAATGGAGAGGGACAAGAAGGTGATGTCAACAGTGTGGTGACAACCAAGGGAGAAGGAGGAAGAAATTTATTTCAGTATCCATTTGGAAGAGATGAATTGGGACTTGAGAGAGTCGAGAGAAAGAGAGAGCGTGTGGAGTGAATTAGGTTTTGGTGTTGGCTGCACATGTGTGTAGAGAAGCTTTTATACTGGCTAATTAGGATAACTGGGTAAAGGTAGTATAAGGTTAAATTATCGGTTCAATTTTAGTCAGTTTCCGACTGAACCGATTTTAAGAAAATCGAGATCATACCAAGTGAGAGCATGTATAGTACATACCGTACCTATGAGTGCTTTCGGGCCAAATTTTCGAACCGATACTGTCAGTACGAGTACGGTTCGATCGGTATGGTATTTTTGCTCTCCCCTCCTTCTTGTAGTTCAAGTTTCTCACAAGTTGTTTTTTTTTTTGGGGAAAGTTTCTCACAACTTTCTGTGATCCATCCATTTCCGTAAAGAATATTATTATCTGATTTATGAGTTGATGGTTTTGTACATGGGTAGTAATGTTGGATATCATGGGGATGTTAGCAATAAATTCGTTTTATTAATTAATATGGAAATTGGAGACACGTGTATAAGATTTTATGTACGGCCCAAATCTTTTTTTTCTTACAGATTGGTTGAGCAGCAAGTTTAATGCGTATACTGTTAAAAAAATTTTAAACCATACAATAATATAAAAAATTTTAAAATTTATAAAAAAATATATTTTATTAAAAAAATACTAACCAAGCCCGTGGAATCCACGGGTAGTGAACTAGTCATCATTATAAGTCCACAATTTTTGGTGTCGTGTCGTGCCTGAACTACAGGTTGCAAAACATTGACCCGCGAAAGCGTTACCTCACCAACAACAACAACGGCTACTTCTTTATCCTAGATTTTGTACTATAATTAATTATGGGGTTTGGGAAGCAATAGATATGTTTAATTTGGAAATGATTATCAACCGATAAATAACTGCAAGAAAATTACTACTACTACTACAGTACTAGTAACTGGAAAAAAGAAAATTTTGTACTGGTAGTCTATGTAGTACACATATTGTCACGCGCTGCGCGACAAGGGCTCAAGAATTGCGCGGAGAATTCTAGAGAGGCCCGGAATGCGCAAGAAACGTGTGGACTTTTCCAGAGAATGGCGGAATTCTCTAGATGGTGGTGGTGCACACTAGAAAGTTCTAGAATACTCTAGGGACATGTGTAAATATGTATGGCTAGATATTTTGGTAGAATACTCTAGAACATGTAATGATAGCCATTGGATCGTGGAACCTTCTAGAAGCACGATCCTAGCCATCCATTGAGGAGGTGGATGGGCTATATATAGGAGAGAGGTCTCCTCATTTTGGACATACAAGGCTAGGGAGCCAAGAGAGAGCCTAGTGAGAGGCATAAGTGTAAAGAGCACGGGGCTCACACTTGTAAACACTCTTTGTTGTTAATATACACATTGCTTTCCTCCAATACCTTTCCGAGAGTTCTCTTGCTAGCATGGTAGCGGGGTTTAGGCTGACTTAGGCTTGAGATTGAGATTCTTGCCTAAGTGTCGCACGGGTCATTGTTGGGATTTCTAAGTCCCGTGACAATTGGTGGCGGAGTTTGCATTCCAAAACTCCCGGCCCGTGACAGCTGGTAGCGGAGCAAAGGTTCGCTAGCATGGGAGATCGAGGGGAAATGGCCAGTGGGGAGGCCGATGTTGGTATTGTTGTAGGAGAGCACGTTCCTAGGGAGGAACAACGTCCTACCAAGGGTGGCAAGAAGGCTTCTAGGGAGAAGACCGTGGACAGGGATCGTCTAGCGGGAGTGGTGGAAAGGCTCGATCGGACGAGCCTTGGCTTGGCAGAGCTCATTTACGTAGTTGAGAAGCAAGACCGGCGCATCGAGAAGCTCGAGTCATGGGACGAAGAGGAGCTTCGTGGGGAGATGAAAGGTGCCCTCAACGTTGTCGCGGACTCGTTCAAGAGGGAGCTTGAAGAGTTCAAGTCTCGGCAAGACACCATCCTCGCCCAACTTGCTGCCATCATGGAGGACATGAAAGAACTCAAGGGGGAGTTCGCTGTGTATAAGAAGGCCGTCGCACAAGGGAGTGTGGTGGCTACTTGGGAGTCGAAGGTGGACGTGCCGAAGCCGAAGGCCTACGACGGGGCTCGTGATGCTAAGGAGTTGGAGAACTTCCTCTTCAATTGCGAGCGCTACTTTGATGGCATGGGAATCCGAGACGAGGCCAAGAAGGTTAGTATCGCGTCCCTCTACCTTAGTGATTTGGCTACTCTTTGGTGGAGACGTAGGTACACGGACATGGAGAGGGGCACCGTCCGTATCGACACTTGGGCTGATTTCAAGAGGGAGATCAAGGCCCAATTTTACCCGCAAAATGTTGAGCTTGAGGCGCGGAGTAAGCTTCGTCGGCTCACGCATAAAGGGAGCATTCGGGAGTACGTGAAGGAGTTCACGGAAGTCTTGTTGGAGATACCTGATATGCCCGACAAGGAAGCTTTGTTTGCTTTCTTGGGTGGCCTGCAGGGGTGGGCCAAGTTGGAGCTTCAAAGGCGAGGGGTGCAAGACCTCAATGCCGCAATTGCCGCAGCGGAGTCGCTAATTGAATTCAACAAGTTCGAGTTTTCCAAGCCGAAAGGTTTGAAAGGTAACTTGGGAAAAAGTGGGGGAGCGACTAGTGATACCGAGGAGGAGTCGCACCATGCGAAGGGAGACAAATGGAAGAGCCACAAGCCGAAGTGGGAGAAGTCGAAAGGTGATTGTGGAAAAGAGAAGGCAAGTGGTGAATGGAAGAAATTAGAGTGCTTCCTTTGCAGTGGTCCGCACAAGGCATACGATTGTCCTCAATGCAACAAGCTAGCGGCACTCATTCGGGGGAACGAGGAGAAGGGAGAGTGCTCCAACAAGAACGATGCCGAAGAGGAATCAAGGATGGGTTCACTCCGGTTGCTTGGCGCGGTCAAGGCAAAGACCAAAGAAAAAGTCGAGCGTAAGGGGCGCATGTACGTGGTTGCCAAGATCGGTGGGAAGGAGACCGAGGCATTGATTGACACGGGAGCCACACACAACTTCATCCAAAAGTCCGAGGCGCAAAGGCTTGGTATTAAATTTGGGGAGGAGCATAGATGGTTAAAGGCCGTCAACTCTGAAGCCAAGCCAATTCATGGAGTCGCACGCGGGGTCGACATAGCCATTGGGGAATGGTGCGGGAAGATCGATCTCACGGTGGTCGACATGGATGAGTATCCAATTGTGCTAGGCGTGGAGTTCGTCGACACGACAAGAGCTATGCCGGTGCCGAGCGCAAATAGCATGATCTTGATGGGTGGAAGCAAGTCATGCACGGTTGAGGTGTTGCGCGAAGGGAAGGCACAAAAGGCGAAAGCGATGAGCGCCATGCGACTTGTCAAGGATGAACCAAGGGGCCTACGGGAGCACAATGGGAAGGCGATAGGGGACGTCGCCAACAAAGGAGGTGCGTCACAACAGGGCAAGGCCAAGGTGCAGCAAGCCGAGAGATCGCGGGGGCGACACCAACACGAGGGAGATGTGGAGGTAACCAAAGGCTTGATGGGGAGCACCAAAGGAGAAGGCCAATCCAACATGCCAACGCGGGGGCGAAGGCGTAGGAGGCGCACAAGAAAATGGAGGAAGCACGGGGAGCAAGCACGAGAGCGCAACGAGGGCGTTGCGTCAACAAGTGGGGGAGGATGTCACGCGGTGCGCGACAAGGGCTCAAGAATTGCGCGGAGAATTCTAGAGAGGCCCGGAATGCGCAAGAAACGTGTGGACTTTTCCAGAGAATGGCGGAATTCTCTAGATGGTGGTGGTGCACACTAGAGAGTTCTAGAATACTCTAGGGACATGTGTAAATATGTATGGCTAGATATTTTGGTAGAATACTCTAGAACATGTAATGGTAGTCATTGGATCGTGGAACCTTCTAGAGGCACGATCCTAGCCATCCATTGAGGAGGTGGATGGGCTATATATAGGAGAGGGGTCTCCTCATTTTGGACATACAAGGCTAGGGAGCCAAGAGAGAGCCTAGTGAGAGGCATAAGTGTAAAGAGCACGGGGCTCACACTTGTAAACACTCTTTGTTGTTAATATACACATTGCTTTCCTCCAATACCTTTCCGAGAGTTCTCTTGCTAGCATGGTAGCGGGGTTTAGGCTGACTTAGGCTTGAGATTGGGATTCTTGCCTAAGTGCCGCACGGGTCATTATTGGGATTTCTAAGTCCCGTGACAATTGGTGGCGGAGTTTGCATTCCAAAACTCCCGGCCCGTGACACATACACTCTATATTGGTTTATGTCTTTAATTATGTGCTTGTGTTGTTCTGTAACGCCAACGCCTCGTGTAAATAATTTTTTAAAGAAGAAGAAGAAGAAGAAGAAGAACGAGAGGGAAAGGCGGTGGTGAACTAGGTGATTAAAGAATTATTGGGATGGTGGCCAATTCATCTGCCTGCCTGCCCGCCCATTCCATGCGCATGAAACAACTGATACCAAAGAGTTGGTTAGAGTTGCCCGTCAGCCCACCTGTTCAGAATATACTATACAAAACAAAACAAAACAAACCCTACCAACATTCTTTCTTTCGTCAGGCCGCCAGGTCAATAAGTAATTAAGTATTCGCATCACCATTCATTCATCCTTCTTGGTACAAGGCGAAAAAAGATAAAGTCGTAATTTAGGGTAACTATATGTATGCAAGTGTGCAGCCAATCTTTTTTGCCCAGAACAGAAATTATAGGCCCATTTCATGTTTCTTTCTGGTTCTGCAACTGCATGTATACTCACCCACACCTGGAAGCTATCTTGATCAATTCACCGCCGGAAAGTATTCTGAAAAACAAATAAGTGATTTTTTTTGATGAAAACGATATCGATAGATTAATAAAGATAGTGTCACAGATTTAGGCTGTCATCAAAGTGATGGCAATGGCTAAACCTGGGTACCTACAAAGAAGTAGCAAAAGGAACCCAAAAAACAGGCCATACAAATGGAATAAAAATTGATAGTAGCTACTTTTTTTAAAAAAAAATTTACAGATAGTAGCTACTTTAAGGTGGTGTTTACATATTACTACTTACTTGGTGGGATCCAACTCTTAACATAGTGAGGTCTTAATTTGTTTGGAGTATTGATAAAACCCTAATCAACTATGCCAGCCCTTTTGGCAAAGTAACATGCCTTAGATGACATCAGGTGACTTTACATATATTTAATTATATAAAATTTTAGGAAAGAGAGAGAGAGAATTATACACTAAATAGAAAATTTGATAGGAATTTTTAAAAATTTAAAAAAATGAGGAATAAAATGTTCATAAAACGAGTATATATTTAAATATTGAGATTTATAGTGAATTGCATAAATTTTGCAGAATTTCACAAGAGTTCACATTTGGTATCACCGAGAAGATTACTAATTGTCAAGGTGGCTTTTAGTGTACAACCCAAAATTTGGGTGTAAGCTTTATAAATGGTGGGTGTAAGCTTTATAAACGGTGCCAAGATATCATTGGGCCATTTAAGTATTATCTTTTCATATTTAAAAATTTTAAAAATAATTTCAACATTTTTTAAAAAATAAATAATATTTATTTTTTACACTCAAGGTAGTCTTCCTCATCCATCCAAAAAAAATCAAATTCGATTATAAGAAAACTACAACATGATTTATTTAATAAGTAAAAACCAGAAGGAAAAAACAACTATTTCTGATACAGAACATGATAACAAAAACTACAACATGATTTATATATATATATATATGAAGTGTGCGTGTGCAAAGTGTGGTTGTGACATGAAATACAATGCAAGAGAAGCAAATAATTGAGGTTGTGCTTCGTCCACTTGAGACTGCCTACATATCACATGTCAGTGGGTTCAAAGCTCTTGTGGTTCATCTAAATGGGGATTCCCAAGGCTAGCCTAGATCTTCTTATAGAATTGTCCCAATCATCACTTAAACGAACTTTTGTGCCCCGCGCTATGATGATGGACTTAGTTTCTCAAATCACTTAAGTAAGTGCAAGCAATCATTTCTTCTCAGACAATGTCATAGGACGAATACGTTTAAGAAAACACACTTGGACATTAAGAAAGGTCTTTGATGTAAATTTGAGTCATTTCCACAAAAAGATGGAATTTAGTGCATAAAATTGATGTATGCAATTTTCAAAGAATATGGATGAGCAAGTTTTGAAAACGTGCAACGCATTAGTTAAAAAACTATTTTATGTGTCTAAACTTAGACAAATGCTTGACAAGGGATGCTCTGCTTTCACTGGCTGACTTATTTCCGACACAGACATTGATAATAAAAAAGGTGATTGGTATCAAAACATTTATTTTAATTCTTTCACATTACCTATAGAAGCATGGTCTTTACCAAAAACCTTTTGTACTTGAAACCAAGGCTTTAGTGATGTTTCTTTGAAAATATGCAATTTGGAAAAAGATTGGTTCTTTATGCATCAAAATTTATTTTGAAAAGATGGCTGGACTTGACAAAAGAGTGCATCTATAAAGATATTCATGCACAAATGGGTTCGTAAAAAAAATTATTGAAAAACACTTGATATCATCATTGAAGATAAGTTTGATGACCTTTGTCCCACATCGAAAGAGAGTGAGAAAGGTTTTGGGTATATATGCACCAAGTTGTTGGCTACCAAATAACCTCAAGTTTAAGCTTTTGGGCCACGTGGTTCCGGCCCAACTTTGGAGGTTATTCTGGACCAGTCGATTACTTGGGGCATGACAAAATGGTAGCGGAGCTGATCTCACTCCACTTTCGGGTGGGCTTGGGCCCTATGACCCGTTTTTCAGGGGTTGATACTGAGATTTCGATCGGTACGGCCCGATGATCGGGGTACCTACGATTTAGATTTGGGCTCCCCTCACGAGGACGTGAGGTCCAAAGGGGGGGGGGAGAATGTGATGACCCAAGTCCCACATCGAAAGAGAGTGAGAGAGGTTTTGGGTATATATGCACCAAGTTGTTGGCTACCAAATAACCTCAAGTTTAAGCTTTTGGGCCACGTGGTTCTGGCGCAGCTTTGGAGGTTATTCTAGGCCAGTCATTTTCTTGGGTCGTGACAGAAAGAATTTTGATTAACCAAGTTTAAAAATTTTTGCATCGAGCATAGAAGTTGGACTAGGGCCTATCCTAGTAGACATACCCATTTCATCATTGGGGCCTCCCTAACATGCAATGCTAACAAGCAGACAAACAAACAAATATGCAAGCAAACAATGTTATACAATATTTATAATGCAGTGGATACAACACAAACAATCACACAAGTGCATAGAAGTAAATGGGTCTCCATACGATACCGTTAGCGAGTACCGTAATTATTTCGGCATTATAATGATATGCCGATAACGATACACGAATACCAATCCGGACATTATAACGGCATAGCGTTTAGCAATTTGCTAAAATAATTTTGGCATCATAACGTTACGATGGAGACCTGAAAGCGAATCTTAGACGGATAGAGAGGTAGAGGTCTAGCCCGCAAAAGGATGCTTAGGAAAACGACGAATTCGCGCCCAAATTCCGATCTTATGGGGGGACAAGGGAGGTAGAAGAGGTTGAAAATCAAACCCTTTATTATTCAACTTAGAGCGGGATGGGAAGCGAGATAGAAAAGTGCAACCTCTCGGGGTGAATTAAAATGAGGAGAGGGGGTCCCTTTTTTGTAGCCTTAGGCCATGGCATGGGCGTAATTATGGAAGTTGTACAAATTGAGTTCCATGGTTTCAGGCCATGGCTTTAGTTATAAATTAAATCTTCTAAACTTGGCCCGCCCGGTGCTCGTAAAGGATTCTGCAAAAAAAGTGTAACGTCCGGCTTATCGACAGTCACTACACGGGACCTTTCCAACATGCTTTGTCCTCACTCGCATGTTTCTGGGAAAAACTTCCCAGGAGGTCACCCATCCCAGAATTACTCCAACTCAAGCACGTTTAACTTTGGAGTTCTTATAGAATGAGCACCGAAAAGGTAGTTGCACCTTGTTGATATAGTTAGTACCCATCAAACCGTTTAAGCTATTCTCAATTGTACAGTTCCATACAGGTACAACCTCAAAATCACTTCACTAGGGCTATTCTTAATTATACAGTCCCATACCCACATAATTACGAAATTGCCCAACTGTGCAGCCCTATCCCTACACAGTCTCAGGACATCTCCTATTTTAGTGTGGATTCGGTTCATTCATGTGCCCCTCTGTCTAGAAGCCGCTCTTTGTCCATGCTCATCCCAACACCGGCGTTCACTTCCCGCTCCCATAGACCCCGGGTGTCACAGGTTCACCAGCTTCCGCTAGTTTTGTCCCCGAACCCTGCACCGTACTAGAGGAGTCCTAGAGCTTCGCTACCATTTGTCACGCCCCAAGTAATCGACTGGCCCAGAATAACCTCCAAAGTTGGGTTGAAACCACATGGCCCAAAAGCTTAAGCTTGAGGTTATTTAGTAGCCAACAACTTGGTGCATATATACCCAAGACCTCTCTCACTCTCTTCCAATGTGGGACTTGGGTCATCACATTCTCCCCTCCTTTAGACCTCGCGTCCTTGCGAGGGGAGCCCAAATTTAAATCATAAGTACCCCGATCATCGGGCCATACCAATTGTAATCTCAGTATCAACCCCTGAGACACGGGCCATATGACCCAAGCCCACCCGAAAGTGGAGTGAGATCGGCTCCGCTACCAACTATAATGTCTCGGCTTATCGATAGTCACTACAGACCAACACGGGACCTTTCCAATATGCTTTGTCCTCACTCGTATGTTTCCAGGAAAAATTTCGCAGGAGGTCACCCATCCCAAAATTTCTCCAAGTCAAGCATGTTTAACTTAGGAGTTCTTATGGAATGAGCACCGAAAAGGTTGGTGCACCTTGTTGATATAGTTAGTACCCATCAAACCGTTTAAGCTATTCTCAATTGTACAGTCCCATACCTGTACAACCTCGAAATCATTTCATTAGGGCTATTCTTAATTATACAGTCCCATACCCTCATAATTACGAAATCGCCCAACTGTGCAGCCCCATCCCTTTACAGTCTCAGGATCTCTCCTATTCCGATGTGGATTCGGTTCATTCTTGTGCCCCTCCGTCTAGAAGCCGCTCCTTGTCCATGCTCATCCCGACACTGGCGTTCACTTCCCACCTCCAGAGACCCCGGGTGTCAAAGGATGTGATGACCCAAGTCCCACATTAGAAGAGAGTGAGAGAGGTCTTGGGTATATATACACCAAGTTGTTGGCTACCAAATAACCTCAAGCTTAAGCTTTTGGCCCCACGTGGTTTTGGTCCAACTTTGGAGGTTATTCTAGGCCAGTCGATTACTTGGGGGGTGACAAAATGGTAGCGGAGCCGATCTCACTCCACTTTCGGGTGGGCTTAGGCCATATGGCCCATGTCTCAGGGGTTGATACTGAGATTACGATTGGTACGGCCCAGTGATCGGGGTACTTATGATTTAGATTTGGGCTCCCGTCGCAAGGACGCAAGGTGTAAAGGATGGGAGAATGTGATGACCCAAGTCCCACATCGGAAGAGAGCGAGAGAGGTCTTGGGTATATATGCACCAAGTTGTTGGCTACAAATAACCTCAAGCTTAAGCTTTTGGGCCACTTGGTTTCGGCCCAATTTTGGAGGTTATTCTAGGCCAGTCGATTACTTGGGGTGTGACAAAATGGCTCGTAAATCGGAAAAGAAACGGATTTTCTAAAAATGCTGGGAAAAAGCTCCTGGCTTTAGGCCATAGCTTCGGGCTGATTCTCTATAAATTCAAAACGGAGCCCATCCGGGTGTCAAAAAATTCTCAAAAAATGTCGAATGATCGAATTTCATGCCTTATATGCTACCGTTGCAAAAATGGTTCGAAAACGGAGAAAAAATAAATTTTCAGTGAAAAACCGAAAAAATTACACTATTCTAGGCAAAAAAGTTTGAAAAATCAATTTCGGGCCATTCCGGACGCCAACAAATTTTAGGAAAATTCCACAAGGTTTGTTATATCCTAAAAAAAGAGGATCATAAAAAAGAAAATGGCACGTAAATTTGAATTTAGGGGCATTTTCGAGCAAAAAAGGGGCTCTGGCCACCAGGCCACAGGCTAATCTTTCCTCCCGCTCGATTTTTTTCAAAAAAATTGTTCGGGGACCTTCCAGAATCCGAAAAATTCCGAAAAAATATGGGTACACTCGTATCGATGAGAGTGAGTTTTTAGTGTAAAAAAGTTTCCAAGATAAATTGTAAAAAGATAAAATACCTTTGGTCAAACTAGCTTGACCCATGGCTTCAAGCTATTTCAACCTTCATTTCGAAAAAATTCAAAAATAATTTGGAGCTTTAGAGAGACTTTCAACACTTTCTTTATCTTATCCCGGGCCTAATATACAATGGGAAATCATCCTTTGACAAAGAAATTTCCATGGAAACGGAAGCAAAATTTAGGCTTAAACCGGTCCTCACGACCTACAATTTTTTTTTTTGGATTTTTAGACTCTAAGATGTGACAGAATGCGGATGCAATGCACGAAAAAGACACGAAAATAGGTGGACAAAATTTGGGTGCTAACAAGACCACAACAGCTTAAATCAGGAAACACAGGCTCGTTTGCATCTGAGAGAATCCCATGCACTACGAGCTGTAAAATCTCCTAAAGTGGATAAATTCCAGTGCAGTTGATCAGGGATAGAATAGGTGATAATAGTAGATAGAGCTTCATCTTTTAACTGGGAGAAAAAAGCACTCCCGCGGCTTCGACCACTAAATGGATTGCAGAAAAATTTAGGATAAGGAATACCTGGATAGGATAGTTGTATAAGATGACCGCTAAGAGTCGTTTAGACTCAAAAGGGGAATGCGAGAGCTGCGCCAAGACCATGCACCATTGACAATTAGAGTACTGATACTTTCATGAAGAGGTATGAGAGACCTAAAGAAGCTGATCAGAAAGCAAAGAATGAAGTGGTCCTCGTGGATACCATTATCCCACCAAACATATGCATTATTTCCGTCACCAATTGAATGAGAGATAGCTGAGGAGAATAGTGGTCATAGCTTGAGTATTTCACGAAGATTCCACTAACAATCTGCAAAAATGCTCAAGCTTCAAAAACTTCTTTGCTTAAGAATATAAATTTGCACCCAAGCCACCCAAAGTGAACTAACTTTTAGCAATAAATTCCAAATGTTTTGAATTATACAGGCACTGTTCTGATCTTTTAATTTCCTGATACTAAGTCCACCTTCTTACTTGGGAAGGGAGAAGTCAACCCCAGAAACCTTTGCTTTGCGAGCACTGGTAGTAGTTTGAGGCCAAAGAAAGGCAGAAGATTGTTGCTCAATATGAGATAAGACACATTTGCCCAATAATTTTGGATGATTACAGGGGCTGAAATTACAAGCAGCAATCAGCAAGCAAAAGACAGGAACTTTGCATTCCAAGACTAAATTCTAGACAGAATCTTATCAACCAAAGGTCTGCAATGATAAAAAGGTAACTCTTCAAAGAACAGTAGGACTCCAAGGTAACGTACAAGAAATGTACCCTGCTGGAAACCACTAATATGAAGGAAATAAGATATTTGCGATCTGAAGCACCAGCAAAGAGTTCTATGGATTGAATTGCAGCCCAAAAAGAATGAAGAAGTCCTTAAGGAGCTGAGTGATGATAGTAGCAGCTTGTATACTCCCATCCTGAAAGGTCATCAAGTCATCCACAAATCAAAGAAGTGAGATGAGAAAAAGAGAGTACTTAGGATGATATGGTAAGAGGTGACTTGTTGCAGCTTTATTTAACATGCAAGACAAAACTTCCGTAGAGATAACAAAGAGGTATAGGGAGAGAGGGTCACCCTACTTCATACCTTTTCATTCGCCAAAGTACCCGTAGAGAGAGCCATTGACAGATATAGAAAACATAATAGTGGTAAAGCAAGTTCGAATCCAAGATATAAACTAGTCTAGAAAACCCATAGCATACAAGACATTGAATAGAAAGCTCCAATCAATATAATCAAATGCCTTGTTGGATCTATCTTCATGGTACAACGACTAGACAAACCCTTGCGATGATAGTACTGAACAAGCTCATGCATAAGCAATATACTGTCAATAATTCATCTGCAGATGAGTTGGTGAAGGTGCTCTCCTTGAGGGGGATAAAAAGCATCACGTCCCGAGTTCGAATCCCTAGTGCTGCAGCATGGTAAAGGATTTAATCGGGCGAAGGGAGTGATGTAACAATACCTGGATTTAGTGGGTCCCTCAGGGGGAGGGCCTTCACAATAAGGCTAATACTTGTGGAATTGATACCATTTAGTAATTTCCTTGAGGAGAAAAATTCTTGAACATCAGGAACTATGTCATCACCAATAATTTCCCAGGCAGAAGTGAAGAATTCAGTTGTCTATCCATCGGGGTTAGGCGCTTTAGTTTTGCCAAGAGCAAATGTAGTAACATTTATTTCTGAAGGAGTGAGAACTGCAACTAGAGAAATAGCTTGAGAAGTTGAAATAGTATGCTGAAGCAACGCTTGAAAATAGGAAATGAATCAGGCTGTAACCACTCGATTCTTCTTTCCCAAAAAATCAAAAAAGTGTTGCACAATCTGATTTTGTAGCTGGAAAACTTCAGTAAGTAGATCACTAGAAGGAGTGACCAGAGATCTAACAGTGTTCTTAACCTTCTTGCTTTTACATCATTATTGAAAAATCTAGTGTTAGAGTCACTACAAGAGAGCTAAGAGATGCGAGAATGTTGCCACAAATAGGATTCCTTAGACTGTTTCAAATCTGAAAGGTGTTGCACAAGGCCACGTTTGGCTAGCAACAAATTTGAAGGAACCAAAGAACCAGAAAGAATTTGTAGCTGGAGGGTAGATAATTCCTACTCAACAAAGTAATCCGTTGTGCCAAATCTCCAAAATGATGATTATGCAGTTGCCTCAACTTAATCTTGAGTTGCTTTATTTTTTTCCACACTTGGAACATTGCAAATCCTTGGATTGGAACAACCCAAAGACAAGAAATAGTAGAGTAAAAAGAAGGATGAAAAATTCTTAAGTTACAAAATTTGAAAGGCTTAGGTCCAGAAAAAATGGTAGAATTAGTAGTGAGGGATATAAAGTAATGATCTGAAACACCAAGGCTAAAAAAAGTAACTGCACCATGAGGAAAAGTAGTGAGCCCATCAGAATTGAGCAATAGGTAATCAAGTTTCCTAAATATAGGATTTCCAAACTGGTGATTGGACCATGTGAAAAAAGAGCCAGTAGGATGATCAAAAAGGGCGTTGAACAAAAACAGTTTGCAAATTGAAGGATGTCATGGTAGAAATGAGTTGAAGGTGAACTAGATTCTATACATCGCAGAATAATGTTGAAATCCCCTAGTAAGCACCAAAGTGAGGATCCAACAAGAGAATACTGGGACAAAAAGTAAAGGCTCGAGTAGAAGAGGAATTGGCACCATATATGAAATAAATAAAGCAAGAAATATTGTCACTAGGGTTTGAAAGAAAACAATAAAGGGCTTGGTCGTTGACTAGCTTGACAGTAATACTAATATGATATGGCCATAGCTATCAAATTCGGCCAAGCTGGGCATACGAGTAATTATTTGTAAAATTCTAAGAAGGAAAGAAGGACTTACAAACTTCAAGAGCATTTATAGGCTGGATTTTAGTCACAACCAAACAAACAACATTAGGAGATAAGTTATGAAGGCGTTGCAGCACACTTTTGCGCTTTATATGGTCATTAAGACCTCTCACATTCCATAATAAACACTTCAGTAGGTAGGCAAGATATGAGCAACAATTGTCCCTTGTGGGGGTAACTGGAGGGATATGAGCGTGCTTGCCCTTCCCTTTCTTCTTTGCCTTAGGACCAAGAGTCTACACTAATAGAGCTACACTAGCAGAGGCAACACGGAGTTTCCTTAGACTGCAAATTGCAGAACTAGTAGTAATATATTGAGATACAAACTCTAAAGAAATAGGAGAAGAAGCTTTAGGCATAATAGAAACTAGTGGCAAGGTATCAGGTTTCGAAAGAACAACATGAGAAGAATGCTCTTTAGCAAGGGAAGCAGGACATGAGAGGAATAAGTTTGAGGAGCAGCTTAAGGGATAGCAGAAACTGTAGCAAGGGAGTTCTCAACTATAAGAGGGACAACTGTAGGTACTGAAGGAACCTTCGGCACCCATTGAGTGAATTTATGCTGATTTGAGGGGCAAACAAGTCGATGATATCCCCATTTGTTGTAGAGATCACAATGTGAGGGCTTCCAAGAGTATGAGAGCCAATACTAAACCTCTCATCATCCATATCAACAACTAACTAAGGAACCAAAGGTTTGGCAAAATCAACTCCAATACAAATATTCACTCGACCAGACTTCAGCAGTTTAGAACATTCTTGATCCATATGCACAGGTTTACCCCCAACACTAGCAAGATAGCTCAATCCTTCTTCTCTAGTAGACAACTCTAAAGGCACTTCTTGTAACTGAACCCAGACAGTAAAACAGATGTGGAGATATCAAGAGCCTGAATTTTTAAATCCCATAAGCAAAGAATGAGTGGGATTCCACTAACATGCCAAAGACCACCATGCAATGCTCTAGTAAAGCAGAAGCATTAGGAAATTGAAAGAGGAACATAACGGTCTTGTAGGGTGCAACAGTAACAAAGCCAGTCCTTCCTCACAACTTGTTAGAAATAGCATGAATAAGACCAAGTTTCGGACTAGAGCCATGGAATTGACCAACAAGAGAAAGGGAAAACTTCTTACGCCCCACATCAATGACACTCTTTGTAATTTTAAGCACTGATGAATTAGCATCATAGATAGGAGAAAAAAAATCCCATGGGTGACGATAAGAAGGTGTATCTACTTTAACCATACCAGCCCAAGATGACGAACTAGAAGGAGGGACTGATTTAGTCGGGAGCCAAGCAGCATTAGGCAAGTCAAGAGGGACGATAGAGGAATAGAGAGGCATAGAATATGCCCAATCCAAAAACCCTAGGAGGCAAATCCACCAAAGGGATTGGGTTTGGTAGAGTAGTGGAATTTAGTCCCAAATCAGTAGCCTTAGAAGTCAGAACAACAATAGCAATAGCTTTGCCTTTACCAGATCGATGCCCATTAGAAATAGAGGCAATTAATTGATCAAGGCACCCAAGGTTTAAGATGATGTCCGATTTGGAGCAATTGACACCCGTAGAATCGATGACCGAATCAGTAACCGCCATTCAAAAGCAGTAAAGAGATAAGAACTCGAGAAGGAAATAGTGACTAAGAGAGTCGTGAGCAATTTTTCCGAGAAAATCCGTTAAGAAACTGAACTTTTAGAGAGAAAATTTTAGAGAGTCAAGCTCACAATTTTTTGCACCGGATAAAATAGAAGAGCCTCTTTTCTCAACATGGCCTGTCCATTGCAATAGCAAAGAGTGTAATTTATTTTGCTCGTAAATAATTAGTTGTTCTTAATAGTTATTCTTTTCTTAAATAAATAATATTGTAAAAAAAGCTTTTAGTTTCTTCTAGTCAAATGTGAATTCAATTTTTGTTTTATTTGGATGGTTGAGGTAGACTAAGTTGGGTGTAATTTTTTAATTTAACAAGGAGACATATTATTTAAATTCAAATATTTGAAAAAAATAGAACTTGGTTGGAAGGTTTTTAATATGAGATGGAAAAAAAACATAGAAAAGGATTTTCTAATTTCTATAAGTTAAGGAATTAAAAAATAAATATTAAGTAATTTTTTTAAAATATTATAAACATTTTTTAATATTTAAAATATTAAAAAAATAATACCCTAATGGCCCTTATAGTGGGTTGTAGAGAAGAAGTAATGAGGGTTGGCTTTGAACCTTCTCATGTAGGTTGAAGAATCTAATCCACTAACCATTCCCCGCCTATCAGAAGTACTCCCTCTATTTTCTTTTTTAAGACGTTTCGGACTTGTCATTTTATTTCAATATATAAGACGCATAAAGATTTCAATGAACATTAAAGTGTTTTATGTAGAGTTTTAAGGAACATTAAATTGACTTATTCAATATTTATCCCGTAATCAAACAATACAATAAATTCTAGTATGTTGGAAAAATGAAAGTTAAATTTGTCATTTAAGTAAATCTTTTAGTAAGATCAAGTCTATTAAATATATTCCTTAAGATCGTGCAACAATCTTAAACTGAGACTAGAAAAGATGGTCCAAATAATCTCGATAGTAGTTCCATGAACAATTCTTTGCGGAGTTGGATTTTTTTGATAATGGAAGACTTATAAAAGAAAACAGAGGGAGTATCAAAAATTACTCTCGGAACATTATTTGTTTGAAAGCACAAATTATAATTCTTTAAAAAGTAACTCCTTATCACCCACGGCAATGACTAGTGCTTCCAAATCAGATGTTCATTGTGCTTGTAATTTGACCCCAAACTACTGGCATTGATTGTCAATTGGTTGGTTATCCTTTTTGGTGGGTAAATATGGTAATGTAAGTGCTCGGATGAGCTGGTTTGCCCTAAGCTTAGAGCAAAGAAGCCTCCTCTCTCAACTTAAAATTTTCAATAGTAAAAAACTTAAAATTAATTGGTTGGTTAGATAACTCGATTTCATGACAAATTAATTTAATCTCTATCACATGGGTACTATGTATCCAAGTTTTGGGAAAAGATGTTCTCCACACTCACCTTGTTGGGTTGGGTTGGGTTGGGTGAATTGCCAAGCGGATATAAACGTCGTCAAAAACTAAGAATACCTTTCATTAAAACAGATTACTTCCCGACCGACAATGAAATTTAATCTTAATCTTTTGTTATATTTTTTGATGCTATAATCTTAATATTTTCGATGGGACTCGGAGGACGGATCAGATATTCTAATTATTATCACCATCTTGACAATTATTATGGAATTAAATGATTATCATAATTGGATTAGATTTTTTGTAGCCGTTATAGATCGGATATGAATCTATTCATTTCTATCTCTCCGTTTCCCCAAACCCGCGAAAAATACTTATAGTAGGAAGAGATTTTGAAAATCTCGTGGGGCTGTTTTTATAGTGTTACACTTACATGTGGGGTACCCCACCAACCATTTGTAACTTTTGTAAGTTAAAGAATGGTTTCGCAAAAAATTTCAGGGGTCATTTCGTTCAACAACTAAAAAGTTTTTAAAAAGTTAATATTCCAATTTCATAATCCTCCTCCTATCCTTGTCAGCAGCAGGAGTGGTTGTGGCAGTTGAGTCATTTCATCATCTAACTTTTTGTTTTTCCAGATCTCAGCAGATTTACGACCCTCTTTACATTTCCAATTAATTAAATTAAAAATTCCAGGAGTACTAGCTAGCTAATAGTAGTATTTCTTTATCTTATTCTTTTTAGCCCAATTATCCCAATAAAATTCTTTTTGGCTCACAGTACTCAAAGATAGAAAGAAAGAAAGAAAAGAAAAAGAAAAGAAAAGAAAAGAAAAGAAAAGAGGTAAGCTGGCTAGAGGTGGAGGGGGGCACTTTATAAACTTTTTCTAAAGCCAAGCCCCTTATAAGCACTTTAGAACAGGAGGGAGGGAGAGATAGATAGATAGATAACAAAAGAAAAAGAGAGGCATAGCAGTATAGTAGGCAGCCAGCCACCCCCATCATACCCACTCATCAAAACACAAACACACACACACACATACACAGAGACAGAGAGAGAGAGAGAGAAAAACCAGCTGCTGCAAGTACAAAGGTTTATTTTTTCTTTTTCTTTGGTTAGTTCTCTGTTTTCTGAATTAGCTTGTTGAAGAAAGAAGATGCAGACAATGGAGCAGCAGCTGCAGCAGCCGCAACAATCAAACCAGTTAATGGTGCAAACCTCAGGGAGCTTGAGCTTCAGCAGCCAAATGTCCAAGGAAGACGAGGAGATGTCGAGGTCCGCGCTTTCCACTTTTAGAGCCAAAGAAGAAGAGATCGAGAGGAAGAAGATGGAGGTCAGGGAGAAGGTTCAGGCCCAGTTGGGTCGTGTTGAAGAGGAGACCAAACGTTTGGCCATGATTCGTGAGGTATGTGCCTCCCAAAGTCTTCTTCATCTTTTTTGTGCTTTTTTTTTTCTCTCTTTTGCTTTGTGGGTTCTCTGCAAAAGTTTGTATGGTGTTTCTTAATTTGCTCTTTTGGCTGAAGGAAGTCTGGTTGAATTTGTTGTTGAGAGCCCCAAAAAAAAAAAAAAAATTGGACTTTCAGAAATCTGGTATTAACTGTTCAAGAAAAAAAACAAAAAAGGAAGTTATATTTTAAATTTTTTTATTCTAGTCTTTTGTATATCAAAAGCAGACCTGGTTCTGGTTCTGGTTCTGGTTCTGGTTCAGGATCTGGAACATAACATGGGCTTGAATTTTAATATGAAAACCTATGGAAGAAGAAAGTTAGCCAAGAAAGACATGATTTTTCTCTGCTATCAGAAACCCAGAAGGCCAGATGCATATGGTTTCCTGGAATCGAAGATAGACTACCTTTTCTTGTCCAATTTTTATCAGTTTTTGTGGGTTTAGTTGTTTATTTATAACAAAAACAAAGAACATCCTAGGTAGTTAGATTTATGTCAAAACATTAGTGGTGCCGTGACTTTAAAGCTGAAAACCCATACTTTTGGGACTGGTCGAGTGGTATAGAGTTTTTTTCTGGGTATGATTTTGGTATCTTTAAAAACTAGAAGCTCATAATTAATAGATACAAAAGACATGCAAGATTTGTTGTGTGACTAGTAATCAAATAATGATAAACTTTTATTAATCACTGTCCTTGTTCTAAATCACTACTGAAAAAAATCTATCAGGAACTTGAGGCGCTGGCAGATCCCATGAGGAAGGAAGTGGCTATGGTTCGCAAGAAGATTGATTCCGTGAACAAAGAATTGAAACCACTGGGGCATACTGTCCAGAAGAAGGTAAGATGTGTGTGTTAGACATGGCAAATCGTGGTCTTGGCAATGGTAATATGTCCAAAAATTTTGTTGTGAAACATGGGGTGGACCACTAAATTTGGTCGTATTTCTTGTCACAGGAGAAAGAATACAAGGAAGCTCTTGAAGCTTTCAACGATAAGAACAAGGAGAAGGTACAGCTCATAACCAAATTAATGGAGGTGAGTCTCATATTTCCTTGCCGTATAAACTATATAATAGCATGCAAGTCACTTTTGTGTAAATTTTAAAAGCAGCTATCTGATGAGTATTTCTCTTGTTTTGTCTTTGAGTTTGAACAGCTGGTGAGTGAAAGCGAGAAGTTGAGGCTAAAGAAGCTGGAGGAGCTGAGTAAGAACATTGATTCAATACACTGATTACATAGCCTAGTGGTGACGACTGATTAGGTTCGAGTGATGTATTTATGGTGACTTTCTATATTTATATATGTATGTTCTCTTTTCTTTTTTTTTTCTTTTATGGGTTTGTAATTGTATCCTTGGTTGTGTTAGCATTTGGTGGAGGCTTTTTTTTTAGCTGATTTAGGAAGGGAAATACCCTATAAACAGGTTTGTAACTAAATGTGTCTTGACTATGCATTTTGCTCTCACTTTTCTTCTTTTTTCTGATGTTCAACTTTGTACTGTTGTTTTAGTTTTGTTAATTTCGGGTTTGACCTTAAGAAAGGAAAATGTTTCAAGGCCGCAATGTTTCTTCTTCATTCAATCACTCCAATCTTGTTATGCATAGAGTGATGATTAAGAGACCATGGGTGATGATGATGCACTGATGCTTGTGTGGGTTCCCAATATGAACCAATGCATTTTTCATCAAAAAAAAAAAATATGAACCAATTCATTAACAACTTAAACGGTGTCTGATTCAATGAGGTAGCTACAAAATCATTATACATGTACACTTGTTTAATCTTCTTGAAATGTTAGTGCTGAACCGGGGATATGTAAGGCAGGCGCGCGTGCTAAGAGATAAGAGAAAGCAAGTCGCATATCATGTATGTGCTTCACCTTTTTCCTTCTTTTTCCTCCCCTGCAATTGAGTGTACTTTTTAAGTAATCCAGTCTGTTAGGAAGAGCCACAACATTTATCACGCGGCCGTGCTCATAGTGATTGCATCGGATGGTACTTTGTCTCGCTCAAGCTACTTGTTGTTTCTTGTTGAAAAGATTGCGGAGCTTCTACTAATACTGAAATTCTGGATCCTATGCTGGTGTCGAAATTGGGGATTGAATTGATGACACTGTCGCCAAGTCAATCCCCAATTTGCCAGTTTATATTTTAACCAGACTCTAATAGCGTCTCTGTACTACTATTTTTCTTATAAGTTCTATGTTGAAAATTGAAACTTGTCCAATTCAATACTCAAAAAAGGAAAACTGTTGTAAATATTGTTGTTGAATGAAGAATAGAATTGAAGGAAGAAGATTGGAAGAGGAAGAGATGAGCTGTATATCTTATAACACTCCCCCTTGGATGTTATTTTTACATTGGGTAGAATATGCTTAGGAAGAACTGCCTCATTAAAAACCTTACCAAGAAAAATCATGTGGGATAAAAACTTGATGAAGTAAAAAAAAGTGCAGTGCGTATTCTACTCCCCCTCATTTTGGCCTCTCTTGATGTCGTTGCATGCCAATCATCCTTGTCAACTTCTGGTGACGTGTGCTTTGTCCGATCACTTTTGATACATTGTTACTTTAATTGGACAGCATTATCTTCATATTTTGTCGTTGGAGCTTCTTCCTTGCTATCTTGCTTCTGTGGTTGCAATGATATAGCAGCTCTACATGTAAAATCGGAGCATCTGCCTCGCTATCTATATGATTCTTGAGGATGCAGCATCTTCAAATGTAGCAAAACACAATCTTGACTAGTTTCATGTATAACATCATCTGCCTTTTGGTAGCGTTTTGTGCTTGCCATGATACTTTAGGTATCTGCTTTGTGCTTTATATGGATCAAATAATAGACCTGCATCTGCAAAACCAATATCTTGCCAATAGGTTTATGGCATAAGCTTCAGGCTTCATATTACTAGCATGATAAATTGTACTTTAGCAAAGTACTTCAGGACCAATCTAATTCTTCTATGAGATTTTCATCTCAAACTCTTTCTTGAAATATAGCACCACTTTTGGAAACTTCTTCAGGAGTTCCAATAATATTTAAATTACAATAATAGTATCTAAACCATTAATCATCAATAATGATAAATTCACACATGGATCAAATAAAACATATTAAGCATATATGTGAGAATCATTATAGATACTCAAATTGGTTCAAACCATATAAAGATCAATATAATTAAATATATTCCCGGGAATTTGTTGTTTCAAGCAACTTGAATCCTTCAGAGAATCTCATGCAATGTCATGACTTACGGATCCATAAAAAAAAATAGGCTGTAATAGCATCCATTTGATGCATTTCTAATTCTTTTCATATTATGCCAGACTTATCTAAAATAATTGCATCCACCACAGGGGAGTATTTCTCCTCACAATTAATACCAGGTCATTTGGGTAAAACCTTGTGCTGCAAAACGTGCTTTGTGCGACAAAAACCGTGCTTTCCCCCCTTTTTCGCACAAACACCCATTTATAATTGACCAGTTTTATACCATTGTTGTACGAACTACAGGTTCGGAAAATTTCTCGTTTCACAATCGAGTCTAACACAGCCTTAATTATATCTCTCTATTTTGGCCAATCAATCTGCGCCTACATTCCTCAACAGATGTAGGTTCATGATCCTCATTTTCTTTCATAATATTTAGCGCTATATAAAAATAAATATTCCGTCGACGGTTATTTCACGTCGGTTCCATCTTATTCATGACACTGTAATTGAGATCTCATCATACTCATTTTATTTCAGGTACCTGAGTTACTTCTGAAATTTTATTAATTGTGTCAGAAAACCTATTCTGGAGGATTATCCTCTTCTTGAGGACTTTTAATATGAAACTCTACTGGAGGTCTTATTTTCTTATTGGGGCCATCTTATCTCTTTTGCTCCTTTCTCTCTTATCGAGAATTTTATTATTTTTTTTTTGGAACCGAGTATATTCTACGCTTCTTGCGTACTTTAGATTCATTTGCATACTATACTTGTTCTTCTGGAACATTAATTTGAACATGAGCATTTGTAGCTGGTATATAAGATTTGGTCACTATCAATTTCCTGCAAATGAATCATCTTTTGAACTTCAGGTTCACACTAATTTGTTTGAGGATCAACAATCATACATTGATAATGCATTTCAATAATATCTTGATCCAGCTGCTTATTTTCTCCCCCTGATGTTGGATATACACACATATCGAATTAACAATAAGCAATCTTGCTATAAATGAATCTCCAATCTTTTAGTCAATAGTTTCAATAACGTTGTAATTGATGGAGATTCATACCCAAGATCTATTCCCAATCTTCAAGGACCAACTTTACTATACTGTGGTGGAGCATTTGGTACATAATCAACGGTCCGAAGATGGGAGATATTTTGTGAGCAAGAACCAATTAAATGGGGAGATTTTATGATAGCTTGTTGGCTTGATGCACACAAGTGATGCTACGTGTAAAATTCCATTTTCTCAAATAGTTATATTTCATCAATGGTCCTGCAATCAATTGTCAATGTTCCCCCAGATCTGTTTGGGTTTATTTTCAATGATATACATTATCCATTGAAGAAACATAGCAGCATTATCTAGACATATAGTCTAATAACATAAGTAGGGATATGTACCCGCAAGTGGCTTAATCATTAAAACAAGTGCGCACAATGTCAACTTGCGTCACACGATGGACCATCTAGTCGATGCATCGTAAAAATTACCTAGATGGTCAACACAACGGATTTATCTGCCCACATTCATATCCCAAAATTAATCCCAAACTTGCTGGTCTAGGCCAATCTCATCTTAGGAAGGCCGTATTATTAATTTCGCAGCAAACAAACACATGGAAATTCATTGATTGTAAAAACTTCTGGTTTTTCAATGAATGACCAAATAAATTTTATGCATCATTATTGACCCGGAATGGCCCAACCGGTCATGCCAAACAATATGTCCATGTACCAACTTCAAGTTGGTGTCAGCTTCAGGCTGCTATATATATATGCCAGCTTCAGGCTGGATATGATGAGTTAGGAAGATTATTTGTCAGCTTCTTACTGGTGCATTACTAGCTATAAATTACATATTTATCAGCCAACTTCTAGTTGGTCTCAGCTTCGGGCTGTGTAAACTGTGTATTTAAACACTTAAAATTGCTAGCTTCAGGCTAGTGCATTCCAGCTTCTGCTGGGTATGATAAGTTCAATAACTTAAATTGCTAGCTTCAGGCTAGTGTCCGCTACTCTTTACGCCCTACCCTCCCTTTTGGTGTCCGGATAGGGCTGTGAGAGTAGCTAGGAAGACTTTCTCATGCACTAAAGGCATTGCTATTCACTTTTTGTGAAAAAAACTAGGAATATTCTTTGTCCCCACACTCAAACACTCAAAGAAGAAGAGTGAAAACTCAAATCCCACTCCTTGAAACTCTTAACTCAAAACAAAAACTCAACAAGGAGGAATCTAATAACTTAAATTGCTAGCTTCAGGCTAGTGTCCGCTTCGGGCTATAATGTACCAGCTTCAAGCTGTTGTGTGCAAGCTTCAGGCTGCTAAGTGCCAGCTTCAAACTGGATACGATAACTTTTATTGACTCAAATATTTATGTAGTACAATCTAAAGAATAACGTAAATAAACTTTCCCCCACTTGTTAGTTTCCTATAGGCATTTTAACATGGGGATATTCAATATCTCTTTATTGTCTCAACAGAATTTTATTAATTGTTATAAATATGAAAGTTTGTACTCTTCAAGAGTATAATGAAATTTATGCTCTTTTGGAGTATAATAAAATTCAAGCTCTTCCAGAGCATAAATATTTTACTTTTTCGGAGCATATTAAATCTCATGCTCCTCTGGAGCGTAAATATATGCTATTCTAGATCTTAATATAACTTGTGCTCTTTTGGAGCTTAGATATATACTTTTCTAAAGTATAGTGAAAGTTATGCTTTTCTGGAGCTTAAATATATACTCTTCTAGAGTATAGTAAATTTGTGCTTTTCTAGATCATATTAATTTTCTCGAGATTGTACTATCATTGTTACTTATGAATAATTTCCGTTTATTAAATACGGAATATGTCATGGCATTGTCTTCAGGACAAATGCCCGAGTCAACGATAGTTTTATGTTCATATTAAAAATTTAGCAGTAATAACATGCATGAAATAAACATAATGTAACAAATATAACAATTAATAATAAAGCTGAACATAAAATAAAATCATTCAAGCTTATACCTTTAGGGTAAGTAACGGTTTTATCAATATTAAATTTGTCCTTCAAGGACATTTGATAACCATTTACTCGATGCCTTGTTATAAGGCCTGTTTGTGTCCAATCGAATGTTCATAATCATAATCAAAATTATTACATACAATCACATTCACTTCAGGGAATGGAGCAGAGCCAATTCGACGGGATCCATAATAATCGCTTTTATTAGTGCAAGTGGGGGTTTTTGTACTCTTCAAGAGTATTTGCTCTTCCAGAGCATAATTATATGATCTTCTAGATCATAGTAAAGCATGCGTTCCTCATGAACGTATTCAATCTTATGCTCTTCTGGAGCGTGTTAATTTCTTTCTCATTTCGAGATTTGTACTATCACATGTTATGTGAAATAGTTGACATCCAACACATATAACTCTCCCCCTTTGGATGTCAATTTGCATTGTCTTCAAGACTAATGCCTGAGCTATTATTCTAGAAACAATTATAAAATACTGTAAAGGAAATAAAATTAAATAAAATTGAAACATAAAATTGAAAAATAATAAAACTAAACATAAAATTAAATTAAATTATTCAATATATATTTGCTTGCACCTTCAGGGTAAGCAAGATAAGTACAGTATCTATTTTCCGGTATATATTGACTTGCACCTTCAGGGTAAGCAAGATAAGTACAGTATACATCTTCTGGTGGTCATATAATGTCCATCTTCTGGTGGTTGATATTTTTCTTCAATTTTCCTTTCAAAGGATCTTCAGAATCTTTTGTCGGTAAGACTTCGAGTCTCTGCTTTATTTTCCTTTTATTGAGTCCTCTAGACTCTTTCATTTAGTCTTTCAGACTATTATCATTTAAATGCATTTCAGCATTTAATGCCCATGATAAATTTCTTCCGGAAATTTTGAGGGCCTCAAATTCAAGTAACATAATTAAATAAATAAAGACTTAATTAAAATAAATAAATATGGGCCTTTTTATTAATCAGCCCAATAACTGAAAATTTAAAAGTGATGGGCCTAGTATGAGCCCAAACAAAACATAAATAAAATTAAAAGCAAGAAAATCAAATGCAATGAGCCTTTTTTTTTTTAATAGCCCAATCGTAATTTAAAAAAAATATATATAAAATATGCTTACTCGATAAATCTTTCAGCAATAATATATAATATATAGCATATTAATATCCGGTTACTATTCCGGTATATATATTTCCATCCTCTCCCCTTTTCTTCATTTTTTTTCTTTTTTCCTTTTCTCTCTTTTTCTTCTTTTCTTATTTTTCTTTTTTTTTCTCTTCTCTTCTTTTTCTTTCCTTTTCTGGTTTTTTTTAATGGACTGGGCCGTGAACAGTACCGGCCCATATTTTTTATAGGAATTGGGCCGCACAGTGCAGCTCAGGCCCGAAAACCCACAACCCGCGGGTCAAAAACCCGACCCAGACCCGGATCCGACCCGGTTGCAGAAACGGGCCGGGGTCATCTTCAACTTGCCTCGACCCGCCGGTCTAAACGGGTTGCGACCCGGTAAATCACGGGTTTGCACCCATAGACGGCGGCGGCGGCGCAACAGCGCGAGAAAGGTGTCGCAGGCACGGCGGTGACGAGGCGGCACAAGTTGTGGTGGGAAAACGGTGCGACGCTGCTGGTGGCGTTGACAGCGGCGGCGGGAAGAGGATCCGTGAATTTCTAGTCGGGTCTTCTCCCTGTGACGGCGCGTCAGCGACGGAAACCGGGCGGAGGTGACGTCGTCTGGTCGGCGATGGGGTGAGGATGCCGACGGTGGGGGTGGTGAGACGGGTAGTTGCACAGAACGATTACTGATGAACAGTAACCGTGGTGCAGATCTTCTGGGTTTTTTTTTTCTGCCATTTTTCTTCTTCCTCAGTTTTCATCGTGTTCGGATTTTCGTCTTGCTCGGGTAGTGGCGTTATCGTGCTGATAACGTGTTGTAAGTATTGTTGTTGAATGAAGAATAAAATTGAAGGAAGAAGATTGGAAGAGGAAGAGATGAGCAGAAAAATAGAAGGAAGGGGGAAGAGCAAGCTCATTTCCTCTATCTTCTTCATTGGGTTTATTAAATATTTATACAAGAACAAGGGGAAAGGTAGGTAGAGAAATAACATCCACGTGTATATTTTATAACACGATATTTTAAAAATTCAATTTTCAGGATAATAAGAGAAGCTGATACAGTTTTATTGCTTGATTCTGGCCTCCGTTGCATAGTTATTGGAATTCAGAAAGCAGGGAAAAGAAGACGAAAAGACAGTAACATATTTCATATTTCCCAAAAGAGGTCACCAAATAAAGTAGCCAAGTGGGATTTGATACCGTGACAAATCGCACAACAAGAAGCAAAGCTTTTTAATGCTTTGCTCAAATATTTCGGCTGTATATCATCACTGTGTTTTTATGGCAATGCTCTCTAAACGCTCCATTATTACTAATGGCGTATTCAAGAAGAAACCTATATCGAACTCGTTGTTTTTAATAAAAGCTTGATTTTAAAGGTGGGACTCGAATCCCTGCTAGAGTATCAATAAGTTCTAAGCCAATTGGTGATGTGGAATGCTTCAAAGGGAATGGACCTCCAGGGAGTCTTGAGACTCTTTTGGGTCATGTAAGACCTTGATTGACTCTGCATAGAGTTACTGCGGATTTTTTTTTCTCCCCCACTAATATTTTTTTGGATCCACTGCTTCTTGTTGAAATATTCATTAATTTGAATTTCTGGCACTTCCCTCATTTTGCGGTTAAATGGCACAAGATTTACGAAACAAGGGTTAATTGAACATACTCTTCATGATCATCATCTGATCACGATTTGTTTTTTTCTTCCTTCCAATAAAAGAAGAAATATCATATATATACAAACTGTGGAAGACTATATCCGCAATCCAATCGTTGTTAATAGTGCTCCATTTTTAAAGTAAATGATTAAAATATCCAATTTTTTCTACCCTTGTCAAACTTCAACTATGAGACAATAAAGTGTTTATGTAAGCTAAAAAAGGGTGAATTAGCTTTTAAAATTACTTTGAAAAAAATTCATAGAATTTGAATTTCTAGGAACACAATAAATGTTCAATGTAAGAGAACAAAGTAAACACATAACACACCAATTTAGAGTGGTTCCCCTTAATCCTGAGGGTAGATCCACTAAGCATGGCTCCCCTTTGAGATTTGCCAAAGACACTAAGTAGTTTCTTAAAAGGTAAAACCCAACCTTTACAACCTTAGTTTTTTCAAGGCTCAAGTTATAACCTTTACAAGAGTTTTTACCAAGGTTTAACTCTCCAACTTAAGCTTTTACAAAGGCTCAACTAAAATTTATATAAGAGTTTTTCTAAAGCTCAACTCTCCAGCCTAAACTGAATTTTTTTTTTTCCAAAGTTCAAGTTTCAAACCTAAAAATTTTTGGATTAAAGACTTGCTTCATCCCTGTGTTGGGCGCTAACGTTGGAATTCATCCCTATATTGAATTTTGGCTTCTTTCCATCTCTTTGTCGCCCCTTAGTTGGCTTGTTTTGGTCCCTCTTGTCGGAATCCGGTGGAAATGCTAACGTGGCAAGGTTTCCTGCGCCACTAGGAACACCTGCAAGAGAGTAGCCCACTAGGAACACTTTTCTTACAGCCCACTTTGGCTCTAATTTTCATGGATTAGAATCAAAATTATCTTTTATGTGAAATGTAAGAATATGATAAAAGAGTATGAAAATTAAGTAGATTTGGGTGTATTAATGTTGATTGGAGTGATCTGGAGGAGTAGTAATCAAGAAAGGAGTATATTCTGGATTGGTAATCTTTGATTCACGCTGAAAGATCAATTAGACCAGGAATTAATGAGAATCGGGATCCAAAAAGGTAAGAACGCGCACAGTAATGGGGGCTGGGCGGCCATTTCACGATGACCGCCAAGCCTGGGCGGTCATAGAAGGGAAAGATCGTCATTGCCGCGGTTATGTCGACAAGACCACCCGGAAGTGGCGGTCGTGCGTCCCTGGTATGCGGAAAATCAAAAATTTTCGACTATTAAGACGATTTTACGCGTTTTTGGTTGGATTTTTAGCAAGGATCCCGACCATTGATGAGGTCCATGATCTCTGTACTCTAGAACTCTATAAATAGCGGCCCCCTACTCACTTCCAAGAGGTCCAGAAATTCTCTCTACACACACCCCCTTAAAAGCTTAAAAAGCTTGGAGAAACTCTACCTCTCCAAGTCGTCAAACACTTCTCCCTACTGTTACTTTGATGAAATTCCTGTGGAGCCAAGCATCCAGAAGCATCAAGAAAGGAGATTTCAGGTTGGTCAAGGTAAAACTAAGAGGAGGAAAGCTTGTGGGTGTGAACAACAACCCTATAAAGCAAAAGGAAAAAGGAGGTGTCTACGAGGTAAGTCTTTGCTCCTTTTTATCTTCTTCTATTATGAACACCACACCGCGGTTCAATTGGTAGGGATATCGCCTCGTTACCATGGTTTACATTGGATAGCCTGCGATTCAGTAGAGAGAACTGATTTGATGATTCCCGGGATAGACGAATTAACCACTTCCCAAAGAACCATCGTTCCAAACATATCCCAGGTATAACTGGAGGAGTTACAAACGGTCTCACTTAAAACCCACCAACCATATGCCTGCACGGTATTCACACTTTAGGCTAAATTCATTCAAAGAAAATATCAAAAATCCGGACAAACTCACAGAAGCACATTGGCACACACTGTTCTTGATCTTCTCTTGGTTATCTTACAAAAAAGGAGTCGCCACCTAAATTTTTTATTAAGCGAAAACTTGAGGAAAACCCGTTGTTGAGTTCGGATAAAGCATAAATCTCGAAACCAAGAGGAGGGTCCGGCGGTTCGTTTATCGCGAACCACCATCTTAACTAAGACAATGTCGGTGATATTGGATGCCAAGGTCAATGTGTACAGTTCATAGTCGGATCAAATACTTCATGTGAACAAAACTAACAAACAAATACATGGAATGCAAAATATTTACACATTTGAGCTTGCGTCTCATCCACATGAGACTGTCTACGTACCTCCCTACTCTTGGGTTCAAAGCTCTCGTAGTTCTTCTAAATGGAGATCCCCAAGGCTAACCTAGGTCTTCTTCTAGAATTGGCCCGATCCTTACTTAAACGAACTTTTGTCCCCCGTGCTGTGGAGGTGGGCTTAGTTTCTCAAAATACTTTAGAAAGTGCAAGCAATCATTCTTCTCAGATAGTTTCTTAGGAAGAATACGTTTAAGAAAACACATTTGGAGATTAAGAAAAATCTTCAATGCAAACTTAAGTCAAATCCATGAAAAGATGGAATTTTGTGCATAAAACTGATATATGCAATTTTCAAAGAATAAGGATGAGCAAGTTTTAGAAACATACAATGCTTTAGTTATAAAACCATTTGATGTGTCTAGACCTAGACAAATGCTAGACAAAAAGATCGATATAAAAAGGGTGATTGGTTGTCAAAACATTCATTTTCATTTTCAGATTGCCTAATGGAAGCATGGCTTTTACCAACACATTTCCTATTTGAAAACTAAGCTTTAGGGATTATTTTTGAAAACATGCAAATTTGGAGAAAATGGTTCTTTATGCATCAAAACTTTTCTTGTAGAAAGGTGTGTGGATTTGACAAAAGAATGCATCTATAAAGATGTTTATGCCCAAATGAATTCACAAAAAGCATAGTTGAAAAATATTTGAAATCATCATTGACGGAAAAGCATCTTGAAAAACTGAGTTTAATGATTTTCGCATCAACCACAGAAGTTGCACAAGGGCCTATCCTAGAAGACATACCTATTTCATACTTGGGGACCCCCTAACATGCAAACTAACAAGCAAGCACACGAATAAACAATGCAACATAATATTTATAATGCAAAACATGCAAAACAATCAATCAAACAAGTGCATAAAAGGCTTCAAGCCATGGCTTCAGGCCATGACTTTAGTTGTAAACTAGTTTCTTCGAAACGGGACCCGCCTGAGGCTTGGAAAATTCCCAAAAAATTCATGGAGGTTCTACACTTGTGTTCTAAAGGGTTTTGAAAAAAACGGCACGATATTCTGACTAGAGATGCATTTTCTACAAATGTGTAAAATTTTATCCGAGTCATAGGCAAGTCAAGATCAAATCTTCGTAAAATTAAGCCGAGGCCCGCTCAAGTCTTGAAAAATTCTCAAAAAATGAGAGAAGGTGTAATTTCATACCTTCTACACTTCCATGGCAAAAAATGGTTCGAAAAACGGATGAGGGAAATGTTTTCAACAAAATTCCCAAAAATTCTCCTAATTCGCGCACTATTTGTGGAAAATTCAATTGGGACCGTTTGGGTTCCTGAAAAATTCTAAAACTATTTCCCAAGGTGTGTTATGAAGCGCCCCGACCCGAATTTACCGTACACAGTAAACACGAGCCGGAACTGTGACAACCCAACCAAATAAGCCCAAGCATACAGTGTAAACAGAAATAACTCGGCCGAACGGCCCAAAATAGTAAAACAACATAAATAATAAATCCCGGCCCAATAGTGAAAACATGCACAACGGAAGACTTATGAAACTCACATATACACTGTATGCATAAATGCAAACTATGGATCCAAGCCTGTCCAAGGGGAACATCACAGCCTGTCTGGAATGCATCAACCTGTACAATGAACAACTCATCCTACGGGATGAAAGCCCGCAGGTGAGGGGTGAGTCCGAAGTGCTCACGACAATGGAAAGACGATCAATATGAACA